>SKCR01018876.1:0-49526 GCA_019454045.1 Zanthoxylum bungeanum
ATATGTGGCATTGTTTTATTAAGCTTAAAGTTTACAAATTGGATTTGTTAACTTAAAGGTTATTATTATTTAATTAGAATAAAAAATAAACAAATTACCAAATTACCCTTCTTTACTTCCCTAAGTCGGTTTACCCTTGTATTTAAAGTTGAAAAAAAAATTCTTCATTTTTAAGACTCCATGGTTGAACCCATCTCCATAAAAAAAACTCTCAAAATTTTCTTGAAGAAAGTGAAGAAATTCAAGAAAAGTTTAAGGAAATTATATGATTTTGAGGTAATCTTCAATTATCTTAAATTTAGAAAGCTTGTTTCTTGTTCTTGAATATCTAGAATAGTTATAGGGTTTCTTCATTTCTTATATTTTGGGGCTTTTGATTTGGAGGATTGATTTGGAGGCTAGATGCATGTGTGAAGTTGGATTGGATGATATTAGTGTAATATTGATTCAATTTTGTCATTTGATGACTTGTTGCCATTCTAGAGTGTTATGACCACTCTTGTAACTCCTAGAATTGTTCTTGAGTTCTTCATAGGTGGTGGCTTTGGTTGGTGTTAGTATTGATATGATTAATATTGAGAAAATTGGATTTAAAGCATGAAAAATGATATTTTTGTTACAAAAATCAGATCATGAAATTTTGTATTTTTGGTGATGAAAATTTTGTTATATAAATGTATTGGATGTGTTTTAGACATTGGAACAATTGCCGGAAATTGTTTCGGAGTTGAAATATGCGAAAATGGTGAAAAATGGCGTTACCGGGTGAGTTTCGGGCTTACCGGGTGTCTGCTGTCAATATAGTGATTTGATCATTGTTTGGGCAGCCCATAAACTGCCCAAGCACCATTGGAGCTAACCTGGGCATCCTCCATGTGTGTTGGTTGGTTGATTCAGACAAAAACGCATTTTATGCCATTTTGCGGAAAACATTTTCGTAAAAGTTTCGCGATGTTCCTTAGCTATTTATGTCGTTATTTGATATCGAATAAATATGTTTAGGTGAAATATGAATAAATTATTCATATTGGATATTGAATAATTTATTTAAAAATTTTAAAAATTTTAAAATTATGATTTCACCCGAACCTCGAACTTCCGTTGCGCCCGCGCCAAAACCCCAACAAAAATGGTATTATAACGGGTTTGATCCTTCATCCATTACATTAGTGATGCTTGATATATGATATATAATCCAATTTCGATGTTTACACATGCATGTAATTTAGATATTTCTTGACTTTTCGGTTCTATGCTAACGGGAAACGTCACGGAAATTTAATGGTTAAGTTAAGTTATGTTTTATAAGGTAGAATTGAACTGTTTAGAAGTTGATCTAGATTAATTTCTGCATTTGATGTAGAGCAATGCTTTCTTGAGGAATATCCCCGCTTAAATAAGGCAGTAAAGTGACATGTATTGGATGCATGTTTCTTGGTTCGTCTTGTCAATACGGTTTATGGGTATCTTTCTATGGCTGCATCCGAGAATGTGCCAAAACAGTGAGGGTGTAGTTGATACAATTTCATCCATGCCGGAGGTATATTTGATACTAGACAAATTCAAGTGAAAATGGAAATCCTGAACGTGCCAAAGCTACCAGGACTACATCGGTAGCTTGAGTTTGTCATTGGAAAATGAAGCCTTGATACAACTCCTTGTGAATGTGCCAAAGCTGTCATAATGAGAAACGGTCAGGACCAAAATCAGGAGTCATAGTGAGTGTGATTGACAATGAGTTGTCTACCTAATGAATATACGTAGGCGAGATCGTGTCAAAGCTGTGAGTCAAAATATATTCATGGGGTCCACTTCTCACTATGGAATTCGTTTTAATTATTGAATTCTCGTTTTCCGTTGGGGATTACGGTATTACGTAAAGTAGTGGGAGACATTGCTGGGTTAAAAATCCATAACTAAAGCAGTGTGTAATATTATGGAAATTGTCGTTTGTTTGTTATCATTTATTCTATATTGTTAATAGAATTAAACTTCTAATCCACTGCATGCATATTATTTAAATATGTTTTCTGACTTCACTTATGGTTGCGAATTTCTAAAATAGGTTCTAGAATGTTAGTAGACTTGGATATTGTTATATTAGTCTAAACCATCGGGAACTGTGATTCTGATTTTGTTAAAAATCAAGACGGTTAGTGACTTAGTTGCTAAGTCACGATAAGTAATCTAAATAGATATCTGTTTTAGGATATAATTGTCTAAAGATAATAGTTTCTTGTGCGGTAAGAATTGATGTGAATTAGTTCATGTCTCGAGATTCTTGACTTTAGTGTCTTTTAGAAGTCACGTGTTTGACACAGTTTGCTAATCAATTATTTGTAATTGTTGTGAATAATTGAAGGTAAATTATAAGTTGAAGAAAGGAAATGTGTATAGTTATGTGTAGAGAATACGATACTCATAATACGAAAACTGTAGGCATTAGATACCAGATCTCCCATCTAATTATTTAAAATATTATTTAATGATTGTTTTGATATTTGATATCAGAACTTGCGACTATTGGATAGTTACTTGTTCTTTATAAACAATTGTTACATATATTCAATATGACTAGTAGTGTCATTGATGAAGAGATAAACATTATGAAAAATACTCGGTTAACTAAATAACTTAGAACAGTGCTTTATGAGATTTTATCACATAAGCATTAGTTGCTTATTTTGTATGGTAAGGATGGTCTGATACAAGATCACACAATATATCTTTATCCATTTAATGAATATTGTATTCAGAATGTGATTAAATCTCATTTAACCAATGATCGTCATTGGACCACAGATTTATTAAACTAATACATTGGATGTATGTAGTTTATGACTAGAATTGCCTTGGAATTTTATTTACCCTGTAAGTTTAGTTAATGTTCTAACTTAGTTATGAGTTGATCATGACTTAGTTACGTGTTTATAAAATATATATATTGAACGTCTTGAATGGTTCGAGAACTTTCAATATGTTTCTGATGAAACGCGGATGGAATATTTTGAATGGCTCAAAGATATTCTATTTGAAGTGTTGAAAACTATAATTTTAAATTCATTGTAGGTCTTTGAATGTTCAATGATGTTTGATATAATCAAACATATGAATTTATGAAAATTAGTTCTAAGTTATTTAATGAATGTGATTCTTACTCAATATTATTCTTCTACGATTCCATCGTGATGGAATTGATCAGTGGGAGAAATCGAATCTTATATGATCTGATTCGTTTGATATTGAGTGTTACCGAATTAGTTTTCAATACTCTTGGGGATATGCTCCAGTAACACTTATTCATCTTTTTAATTAAGGTTCCATTAGTTTCTTCACAGTTACGTATATGATATGTATAAGTAGAAAATTCGAATCTTGAAAAGTTTGAGATTTGAATTTTCTTTTATATAATGGGTTATATAATTGAAAGTACTTGCGCCTTGGAGGTACAAGTAAAGTTTATCTTTAATTCTATTTTATAGAATATTATATTCTATTTGATAGAATATCTTTTCTACGATCCCGAGTAATATAATTGTTTTATTACTTGGTGTGTAACATCAAATGTTGACAATTGTAGAAAAGACTTGACTTATTGGAGTCAAATGTGAGAGTGATAAACTATAAATGGAACTACATAATTAATAAGATGAAATGACCCTTAGATATCTTCCGTATAAGTTCAATAGGATGTCAGAATCATTTAAAAAAAAATATTTGATACTTAATGGTTCTGTTGTTTTCTTATTGAAGAAAAATATCCTATAACTTGTAGTGGGAGCGATATTTGATATCGATTTCAGAAATTAGCATAAAACAATAGATCTAAGATTGTTCGTAGCTTACTACGATCAAGTTTTGAACTTGATTGAGCTCTCGTTATGAATCGTTCATAAAATGTGAAAATTATTTACGCAGCAAAAGCAAAGTGAGCTTATTAAAGGTTTGACCCTTATAGTATAACAGTGAGAAAGGTTATACTCAGTAGTATTTGTAGATTCTAAGAAAACTTGTCTCAAGTCGCACTAATTGAACAATTAAAGATCTGTTGGTTAATGTTGATATTAAACTGTGTTTTTTTAGCTAAAGAATGCAAAGTGGCGTTCCTTGAATGGTTTCTTCTTCAAATGAGAGATCCATTATGGTTTCTAAGATTGAAAAGTTCATTCTAGAATGGCCCTAGAGTTTTTATTCTGCTAAGGTCACAGTTTGATATACTAGCTTATAGAGACTACTGTAGACTCAGGTAAGTTTCCCAAAAATCTGTGTTTTATATTTTTGATAACAGTCAGATTGTCTGATTTTATCAAAGCATAGAGAATACACATATGATAGTAGGGTCAGTGGGAGCGTACAAATTTCTTTCTAGTGTTATATATCCTGAGGACATTATCATTATTAATGTAATAATGAAATGTTTTTGAGGTAAAAAGTTTACCTAAGTCTTTTTTTCTCCGTGAAAGTAGTGGGAGTAGTCTCTGTTATATTCGATATAAAGTTTTATATACGATATAAAACTAAGAGACTTGTAAGATACTCACATTAGTCGTGCATTAGATATGATCTAACAAAGGACACATCAAAACTATATGTATGACAGTTAGTATAATTGTTTGACAGTTAGTGTGTTTTTATATATAATATTAATCTTTCGTAAATGATGATTCCTTTGTCGAAAGAGAAATTGATTAGAATGTCTAATCAATCTTATGCATCATAGGATGATGGCATAATGAATACTATATTATGTGCGATTAAAGATATCAATTTAATCGTAATTGTTACGAGCTATTTTGATACGCTGTAGACCATAAGATGTGTCTTGAAACATGTTCTTCGTTATCTTTGAGATATTAAGAATGAGTTTCTTATTCATGGAGAATATAATCCGCAACCATTAGGGTCAGATTAGTTTTGAGTCTAATTATGATGTTAGACAGTCTACGTCATATGAAGTCAGAAAATATGTAGTGGGAGTGTCACGCTTAATTCTACTGAATCAGTAGAATTAGTTGTAACTTACGAAGTATTGACTTATGAAGTTGCATAGTGACCTTATAGATTAGAGTTTTTGATATTAGTGTTTTGCTTGCGGCTGTCTACATAGTTTTTTGGATTTGATCTCTAAATACATAGACAACTTTATAGCTATAACACAATATTGATATTGCATCTAAGTCATATTGATGTAGAACTTGGGTTCTACAAAGTATGAATGATGATGGTTAAGAGAAACAATTGGGCCTGTTGGACAAACTCAATATGTGTTATTGTGGGCCTACTTTTGTTGCCTACCTTTTGAGTGTTAGGTGAGCTCTTGAGGGCCATGAGTATGTGATACACATTTAGATGTGTATATGATATCATGGATTGGCATTAGAGCAAGTGGGAGAAATTGTTAGGGTTGGTGCTCGGAGTGCCAATCCGGATCGTATTTATGTTCGATTCATGAATACGAACAATTCTTATTTCCATAATATTACTTATTTAATGGTAGCACCTCTTGTCTTTTATATACATATTCAATCTAATTCTGATTAGATATCAAATTACGAGTAGATTGAAACTAAATCTGATTTAGTGATACGTGTATATTAGACAAAGACCCTAAGATTAATAATGTAGTGCGCAGTTACAACGTAGTTTGTAATTGACATTGGAAGCGTCGCTATAAGTTGTATATCCTTAAATAAAGTTCCTGGTCAAGATTTACTAACACGCGTCGGTTAGTAAAATCCACTGAGACCAGTATATGTTGTATAACGTGACTTGGTCCGATGGTTTATCCCAATGAATCATGAGTCTCGGGAGACTCGTATAGATATGTAGGTGTTTATTGATAAATATTGAATGACTCACTGAAGATTTCCTAAAAGATGGTACACCAACGTCAATATGAATCTTCTCGAATTGAGCGAGCATAGTGGTCCTTCGACTTGAGATACCACAGTGGATATATGAGTTATCATCCACACTTTGATGATAATCACGTCACCGATCTATTTAGATCAGACCTCCGCCTGTTTGTTAGGTGTGGACTGATGCTCATGATATCCAGTGCGTATCAAAATATAATTTGTCAGTCATGTGTACAGGGCATAGGTATCCTACATGTGTTTGCAATCTAGTAAATCCATGGCTGTGGTATAACTTCAGAAGCGAGTTCTGAGTATTATTTAGATATCGTAAATTTTAAAGTTGACTATATTATACCATAAGGATTTGACGTTCTTATCTATATCCCAAGTATAATATGGATAGCCTGTGACGGAGAGATTATACGTATGCAATGACCTCGACTTGCATAGTTTAGCGAGATTATCTGTGGTCGTCATAATTTTCGAGTGGGTGAATTATGGACACGAAATTGGATTTCGTGACGGATAAACCTAAACTTAGAGAGTCCCACAATATGAAGTGTACTCGTTGAGCACTTGGGCTACGCGTTATGAATAATATAGATTATTCGTAATACTTTACCGGATTAAATGAGTTAATTCTAGTCATTTAAATGGTTAAACGAAAATACACATGCATTATGGGCATTTCGGTCAATTGATAATTAATGTGTATTTGTATTTGATACAAAATTTGATTTGATACATATTAATTATTTGTCAAATGAGATTTTGACACATGCCATTAATATATGTATTTGTTATTTAATGTAAATAAAAATACATATATAATAATAATCACATTAATTAATTATTTAGATGTTCAAATGTTAAATATCTAGATAATTAAATTATTTCAATATTATATAATTGTTATGCAATATGTTTGATTATTATTAGTTACATGTGGCATGGTTTTATTAAGCTTAAAGTTTACAAATTGGATTTGTTAACTTAAAAGTTATTATTATTTAATTAGATTGAAATATGACCAAATGACCAAATTGCCTTTCTTTACTTCCCTAAGTCGGTTTACCCTTGTATTTAAAGTTGAAATTTTTTTTTCTTCATTTTTAGACTCCATGGTTGAACTGTTGGACAATTATGACCCATAGCATCACTATTTGTAAAAGACATTGTGGTTTTTGTACAAATTAACTATGTGACCAAGGAAATTGCTATTTTATCATTTTGTAATTAGATTAATTGAATATATAAATGATAAAAGTCTTTATGATTAGTTCCGGATTAATAAGATATGAGACATTATCAATCCACGAAAGGTTTAATCATTAAATATCCCTAATCGTAGTATTACCGAGAATGGACATCGATAATGCGGAATAGGCTATTATTACACTTGTGCGCGTTATAGAAGCGTAACAACATAGTTCTCATATATTTGGGTATTGGATAATCATGTAAGTGTAATAGGAGGTTCTGTTTACCGATGGTACGGAAACAGCTTCGCTCTGGATAGACCCCTCGGAATCCCATTGGTAGTATGACTATGTGTCTATGGGAATCCGAATCAAGGTAGGTGTATTTGGTCTTAACCTGAGACTTGCATCGCTAATACTTGCGACAATCAGTACGTTTTGGTTTTGGTCGTCTGGGGCTTTAACAGGTTCTGTGTACGCCTCTTCTGGGTTTATTGAGAATCGTAATGTATTGGGTGTGATGTCAAGATGGAAGTATCACTTCAGTCATATGGAGATGATGATCACGCATGGATACATAATTGGTACTCTAATATGTTCCAACTATCGGGATAATATGACAAGGTCATGATTATCCGATTAAAGAGACTAGTTCCTAGTGATCCGATATATGCTTCGTACGGGGCAGACACAATTCCAGCCCCAGGCCTAGTATGTGACATCTGATACTGGATCGTAATATGCAATACTTAGTATACTACGCCTGGTATAGATTATGTATTCCTTAAAGGAATATTTATGGAGAATTGGGTAGGCACGGTGCTTTGCTAGAAGCCAACCATGTCTTGTAAATATGTAAGAACGTGGTACGGGGTACGTACATGTTCGGATAGTCCGACGACCAGATTTACTGCCAACATATCCATGAATCTCATGGGTCGCTTCCCAAAGATTCACCGATGATGTTTGACTCGAACAGAATTAATCTGAGATTAATTATGAGAGAGAGAAAATTAATCTAAGATTAATTACGGTAAGAATTTATCTGGGATAAATTTCGAATAGAAGGGAGAGAACGATTAATTTGGAATTAATCAATTAAATAATATATTCAATATATTAATTGAAATTAGATTTCAAAACGGAATTAAAATTGGATTTTAATTCGGGCAAACGAATTAATTTAGAATTAATTCGTAAGCGACTTTAATATTTAATTATGTCGCAACGGCAAATTCATGAATTCGGAATTAAACGAACCCGAGCTCGAGCGAAGTTGCGCGTTGAGATTGTTCGACTTAAATTTAAAATTTACAAGTGGTGGGACCCACTTGACTTACATCACTAATTTGACTACTGATAGAAGTAGTTGATAATTTAGTGTAAATCTTGAATTGCTTGTTTTTCACTCAACAAAAGCTCAACACACTTTGTAATATTTTAGTTATTTGGAATGACATATACCAAATTTGATTTGGTAAATGGTATTAGGTTTTTAGAAAATCAAATGCACAAAAATTGAAAAACTCTCTCCTTTTTCTTTATGCAAAAGCCGTGAGCCTCCTCTCCCTCCATTGAAGTTTTGTTTCAAAAATTCAAGTGAGCTATCACTTCAAGGAGTCATTCAAGGTGTTAGGGAAACCAATCCCAGAGTTTGGAACACTAGGAGAAGCTTGGAGCTCTTCAACAACATCAAAAAGTTTTGAAACTTCATACATCCATCCAACCAAATCAATGTAAGTCTTCTGCACCTTTTTTGAGTATTCACACCAATTTCATGTAGAAGATCCTTGGCATGTTCTAAGAACCCAACAATGGTATCAAGAGCCTTTTCTAAGCATGAAATGACTTTAGGGTTTATATACTTTAATTTGGGGTTTTTATGTTTTGAGCATGATTTCTTCAAATTAATTGTTTGGATGAGCTTGGATGATGATGAATTAGATTTATGCATTTAAGATTTGAGAAAATTGATTGGATAAATTTTCCCTAATTTCCCATGCTTGACCGAACATGAACCCTAGAATGTATCATGGTGATTTTTGATTTTTGATTTTTGATTTTAGACCATTGGATGTGTTTAAAAGCATGAAATAAATTGATTGTTTATTTAACTGGATTGAAATCAATTGATTGAAATTTTATGCATATTGTCGTGACTATGGAAGCATGTTATATATTGATTTTGCTTCAATTGTGTTGGACATGAATTGAATATGTTAAAGCATGATTAATTAGTTTAAATGATGTTTTGGAAATATTGGTTTAACTAATAAATTATGATTATTACACTTTAATCAAATTAATGTGAAATTTGGAATTTTGTATTAATTAAAATGAGTCTTTAATTTTGAATTGGGCTAATATTGTTGTATTTGGGCTTAATGGGCTTGGTTGGGCCAATATTGGTTTAGGACAATTGGATTGGATCCAAATTGGGCCTAAAACCATTCCATAAAGTCCAAATATAATAATTGGGCCTTTAAATATTTAATTAGGCCTAATGTGCCAAAATTGATTTTTGACAAATATGGTGATTCCTAAATTGGGCCTTGGCATTTGGGTTTGATCCATATTGGCCAAAGCCCATGCCTTAAGAATTAATTAAAAGCCCATTGGACTTTAATTAAATTGACATTGGATGTTAATTGGGCCTTTGAGATCCATTAAGATTGGATTTAGAATCTAAGTCTAAAAGGCACATAAATAAGTGTAATTACTCAATTTGGAATTAAATTAGAATTAGTATTGAATACAAATTAAATTGGATTTAAAATTGTAGTTCAATATAATTCAAGAATACGTACTTTGAGTACTTATTCTTAAAACGAGTTGGACTCACGGAAATCAAATCGTTGTTTGAACATTGGATGGTCATTAATTCAAAGATTAATTAATTGGATTAGATTGATTGAATAACATGCTTTGTGTGAATACATGGATGTATTGTATGAATAATGTATATTAGATGGATATTAGAATGGTGAGGGCAATTTTGGAAATTGTTGTAATAAATTTAGAATTTATTAAATTGGTGCGTGTCCAGCCTTTTATCTCTTGACTCTTTTTATTTCTCTTCTCACCAATTCCCCTCAATGTTAATGAGGTTTCTTTATAGTATTATGTAATTGGGTAGAGTAGAATTAGAATAGTACTACCGGGGAGAGGAAAGAGAGGATTTGTTCTAGGAATAATTTGTTAAATATCCATCCGCATATCATTATTATTTATTTCGCGCCTTATTATGCTGTTAGAATGCATGTTTGAGGGTGTATGATGAGACATAATCAAAGATAATAAATTGGTTGCCAATTTACGCAAAAAAAAAACCCTCAATACAATATTAAGAGTTTTCCTTCCATTGAGTGGTTCTCTCTCAAGATCCAAGATTGGCATTGGTTTGTTGGCCAAAGTCAAGATCAATGTCCATCGCGGATGTGTTTGAACCACGAAAGTTTTGTTATATATCGCATGTCTTGGGCAGTTGTGACTTGTTGGCCAAAGTCAAGGTCACTTCTTGTTCATCAACGTGGATTACGAAGCTTTCCCACTGTCAATGGGTCCAGCTTAACTGGAATCATTAAGCTTGTTGAGCCAAAGCCAAGGCTTAGTTGATTCAGAGGAAAAGGTTAGGAAATATATTGGATATATTGACATATATATTGTATATATGTTTCGGACTTGGAGGTCCACCTACCGGATCCAGGAATTGGATGGGATCCAATTGATCTTAGAGATCTACCTAGTTAAATATCATACAGCTTGTTGGCCAAAGTCAAGGTTGTGTGTTATTTAACGGGATCCTAGCCCACTAGGAAACTAGGTTTCCCGAGTACTCAACAGAGGGTTAGAGGCTCGTCGAAAAATAGTGGGAGGCCAGTATTGAATTTGCAATTTCGTTCAAATACATGCCAAATACGCGCTTTCAAAATATTTTCGTCATTTTATATATTTATATTAGTTGGACTAATATTTTATTTTTCTCTTGTAACAGTTGGACTGTACCCAAAATCGTTAATTAAATAGTTAGACTATTGCAATTAAGATGGCTGGAAAGGTCAATGTTAGGGACATTATCATGGGCGAAAATGTCTTTAATGGTGTGAACTTTCCTGACTGGGATATGAACCTCAGGATTGTCCTGGGGGCTGGGAGATTGCTTTATACGATAGAGAGACCTCTCGGGCCTAAGCCCAGAATTGAGCAGCTGCTTGAGCTTGAGCTTTGGAAGACTCACAGTGATGATAACTCAACTGCTCAATCTGCCATGCTTGCTGCAATGACCCCACAATTTCTTCATCAAAATAAGGGATTGGATCCCTATGAAATGATATTGAAATTGAGGGACCTTCACCGATCTAACCTTAGATCGCAGAGGTACAAATTGCAGAAGAAGCTTTTTCGCTCTCGCATGTCAGAGGGTACATCTGTTGAGCATCATGTATCACATATGATTGCTGACATCGAACAGCTATGACAGTTAGGCATAGTCTTCGAGGCTAAGACTTCTATAGATTTGATCTTACAGTCTCTTCCTGACAGTTGGAGCGGGTTCATCATGAACTATAATATGATGAACCAAGAAAATACTCTTGGAGAGTTGATGGCAATGTTGAAAGAGGCAGAAAAAGAGTTTTTAAATAGCAAAAAGCGCGAGGCGCACATCGCTTAGACATCTCATAATGCCAAGGCTTGGCCGAAGGCTACTGGAGGTGTGAAGAATAAGAAGAAGAGAAAGGGCAAGGCCAAATCATCAAAGTCTTCTGGGAAGGCAAAGGACAAATCCCAAGATGTCTGCCTACAGTGTGGCAAATGGGGTCACTGGAAGCGTGACTGCCGTGAGTATGATAAGTGGTATTTATATCACTATTTCCCACACATTTAACCTAATATTTTGTATAGTTTCTTGAGTTTTGTAAACGTTTTGATGTGTTTTATTGTTATTTTACAGATAAATAAAGTTTGGAAAGCATTGGAAGCAATTTGGAGCCAAAACAGTGAAAAATGACGAAAATGGCATTTTTGTAATTTGTCCGCGTCGCGACGCGCAAGCTTCCTGCGTTGCGACACCTAACATGCGCCGCAATCCTGCTAATGTGCACCGTGGACACGTGTCAGAATCTGAGAAAGTTGACTTGCTAACATGCGCCGTGCCACGTGTCATCATCACAAAAGATCTGCTAAAATACGCCGGAGGGCCACGTGTCACAAACCTATGGTGCCGACACTCCTTGTGACATGTGTCACCTTCTTATTGGACCGAATTATCGGCGAATCACGTTCTGCCACCTGTCAAGCTCTCATTGGACCGATCCTTACCGCGTGCCACGTGTCGCTTTCTCATTGGACTGAAACATTTGCCAATCACTGTGTGCCACATGTCGCCTTCTCATTGCACCGTCTCACCGCGTGACACGTGTCATCACCAGATTGCACCGATGAAATGCGCGTGGTCAAACTGTGCAGATCAAAAACGCGAATTGGCGTCGCGACGCCAAGGCTTGTAGCGTCCCGACGCCATCCCCAACGTTTGCCTATAAATTGAGCTCAAGTTTCATTTCATTTGGTGTGCTTTCCTTGGGATTTTTTCCCTATTTTTAAGATTGCATCTATTTTTGTAATTAATTAATTTATGTATTTTTATTTTTAATTTTAATTTCAATTTCAATTTTTATTTTTTTTTATTTTTTTTATGTTTGTAGTTAAATTTCCGCTGGGGTAAAAGGTGAAACATTTAATATAATTATCTAGGTAAATCTCACTTAATTATAATTTATAAATTATAATTTAACCGGATTAATTAATGTCGGACTTTATTACCGCCTATATGGTCGGTCTAAATATAAATTACTTTACCGCCTATATGGCTGGTCTTTATGTGACAGATGATTACCGCCTATATGGCTAGTGTAGTTGGACTAAATGGATTACCGCCTATATGGCTGGTTTTAAATGTTTAACATTATCAATTCCTTAGAAAGCAGAACATAAAATAATGTAAATATTATAATAAGTGAGATTCCTAGATAAATATTAAATGGGGATCCTCTAACCCCAACATTTTATTTTTTATTCTAGAGAATTGATGAAACACAATATTACTAGGCTTAATAATTGATTTAATTATTTATTGGGTAATTCTTAGTTTGTTTTTTGAGTCTTAAGCTTAATGCTTCTTGTTGTCTGATCACCAATAAGATTGATGTGGTAAACTTAAAATGAACTAGACATGGGGATTTTAGATTTCAGCCTAGATTCAATAGCCCACGATCTTCCTTGAGGATAGATAACCCTTTAATAGATTTCCTTACAGGGTAGACATATACCTGTCGGGCGAGGGTAGCCATAATTGGAACTTAATCTTAATGAATCCATGTAATTTGGTTGACATAGACATATGGTTCAATTGGGTTTTACTGGGTATTTGCATCTGACCATCGACAGAGGCTTTTGCATATCCTCGTGTTCAAGGTTAGCAAACTGATTTATTACACATATGTAAGAGAATCAATTCATCTTTAGAATAATATTGTGTGGAGTCACGACCCTAGATCTTTGAGTCTTTTCTTTTATTTTCCTTAGTATTTTCTTTTGAGTATGTTTTTATTTTAATTAGCAAATCCACATTCAACCAACAAAAGCAATCATTCCATTCTCCTTATAATTAGATACCTGTAAATAAATAGTATCAATAATTAATAACAACAGTAGGAATTAAGTCATCGTGGGATCGATATTTTTATACTACTTGAATGATACGTGCGCTTGTGTTATACGTGTGTGTTTACGCTGGTCAAGTTTTTGGTGCCGTTGCCGGGGATTTATTTTTCTTGAGTTATTAATTTTAAAGCTATCTAATTTACTTGTATCTAATTTTCTTTATTTTTATCTGTAATTTTTACTTCTTTCTTTTGTTTTCAGGTGATTGAAAAATGGAACATTATTGGCAGATTGAGAGATCACGAGCTTTACTAGAAGAAGATACACCCCAAATCTGGGAGCAACAGTCCGGTTTTCTGAGGTTTGTTGTCCAGCCCAACAACTATCACTGGATGTCAGAATCAACCAATACTACATTTGCTCATCAGAACGAAATGGGGAGATGTGTGATATGTGATGGTAACCACCCGAGCAATCAATGTATATACCTTTCAGAGTGGCAGAATTATTGGAATCATTCAAGGTACGAAGAACCATCATATTTTCCATCTTATCCACCATCCATCTACGATTTTCATCAAGAATCAGAACCATCAGAGGAAGATCAGATGGTTGACATGCTCAAACATTGGTTCAAGAAACAAGACGAAAGGTTGGATACAATGCTTGAATCAGTCCAAAATCAATTCGAAAGTATTCAGAGACAATCGGCTTACATTCAGAGACTGACAGAACAAACGAGACAATTAACAGAAAATCAGTGCTACATACCTCAAGGAGCATTTTCAGATAACACTGATGAAGCCTTTGAATACCAAGCATTTCACGATGACAGTTTGGCAGAGGATGAGGCTGAGCAGAATCAGGAATCTGAGGTATCAGTTCTGGAGCCCAAACAAACAGAATCTCGGTTTGATTTTTATTATTCTGCCTCTGACGAGGATGAAGAAGATGAGCTATTTGTACCAACTGCACCGACAAGGGAGGATGAAACTTTCTATCCTCCAAATGAAGATCTTGGAGCTTCCACTGCACAAATGTTTGAAGAAGATCTACCTAAGCCAATCATTTCACTCAGATCAGAGGATGAAGACCTAAAAACATACATAACTTTACATCCTCAGATTGACACTTATGGAGCATGCATTTCACAGATGACGGATGAAGAATTGAATAGGGAAATTTTAAAATTCATCTGTGAAGAAAAGGTGGAGAAAGAAGCAGATCAAATGAAGGAGCAAATGTCTGAAATTATTAAGGATCCAGAGCATTCAGGCGAAACATCACTGTTTTGGGGAGTACTGATCAAAGATATCACTCAGAATCTTAACAGAATGGAACTTCCATTTCAAGTCAAGCACCATACGAGACCTCCTGATTTTATTTCTTTCTTTTCAGGAACAACTGGAGCGACAAAGATAAAAAAAAGGTGGCACGAGCACTGAATGAGACAAAACTCTTTTTACCACCTTACCATTGGAAGAGACACTTCAAAAGCAACCCACATGAGAATGTATTTAATAGGACATCCAAAACGACGCTGAAACCTCATTGACAGACAGATTTCAGTCACGTCTGGCTGAAGATGAAAAATTTAGCGCTAGCAGAAAGGCAACCCATGCAATAATTTTAATTATTTATTTTGTGTGTAGAATTATTTTTAATTTTGTGTTATTTTTGCAGGAAAAATAAAGACGGAATATTTTAGGACAAAACAAGCCAGTGCAAGCGGGATTTTCACAAAATAAATTTGACAAAATCGCGGGGATATAAAGTTAATCCAGTAAAGATGGCCAAGTAAGGAGTCAGCTCTTGAGACGCGTCCCAGTGGATTTATTCATCGAAAGACTTGATTTTGCCAACAAAAAAAAAAATCTCGTGTCGCGACACGAAAACCCTGCGTGTCGCGACACCAATGCCACAAAACACAAACCTTAACCCTAAAAACCGAGCGTCGCGACCCAAGAAGCAATTTGGCGTCGCGACACGCGTTCGCTAATAGGTCCAAAACCTGCAGCCACCACGCACAGATCTCACTCTCCTTCACCATTTCGCCATCTCCTCTCATTCTTCCACTAAAATACGACCATCCAATCACCAAATCATCAACCAAAATCTTCTAAAATCATCAAATCTCACAAATAACCCAATCATCCACCCACGGATGAACCACTTCCAAAACCAAAACCAAAACCAACCACCGACGAGCTTCACCGATCCACCCACAGCCGAGACCCACTGATTTCTCCCACCGACGGCCAAGACCTTCACCGAGACCATCTTTCACGGTCGAGACCATCACACATGACCGAGACACCCATCTCACCCACGGCTGAGATCAACCACCGAAGACCGAGACTTTCATCATTCAGTCCACTGCCAAGCACATAAGCCACGACCGAGACCCATTAACGTTAGATCCGGTTCGTCAAGCATCATTTTCGGTCATCAAGTAGTGAGTGGTAAAATCGTGAATGTGTAATTCTCAGCTCTTCAATTTCTGAAAAGGTAAAGGCCAAATTTGTGGATACTTTGTGTGGTTAATTTTGTAAAAATTGGATGCTATTGGATTTGAAACCATTGACAGTGAAGGGGAAGACCGAAAATTTGTGAAATTTGTTGTTGATTTATGTGGTGAAATTGGATATTTGGATATTTGGAAGTGTGGAAAAGATTAAAAAAAATTGATCGAATTTCATAGATTTGGGGGCGAAAATCGGCGTTGTTGTGAATTTGGAAAATCTTGAGTTTTTAGAGGAGATTATGTCGAATTTTTACTGAAAAATGATCAGATAGCGATAGTGGTAAGAATAGTAAATTGGACATAAATCTTAATCGGTAATTTTTCCTGTAAAATTTCAGCTAACCATGTATTATCTTCTAAACTCTTCTTCTATTGTTTAAGACATTGGGGACAATGTCTCATTTAGGTTTGGGGGAGGAAATTATTTGATTAGTATCTTGTTTTTAGTTGTGTGTTATTTTTATTTTTAGTCCAAATTTTTTTTGAAAAATACAAAAAAATTTGTAAAATTTTTAAAAATTACAAAAATATTTTACGTTTTTGTTTTTATTTTGACTAAAAAGGTGAAATTGGTAAGAGATAGCTGTGTAAGGAATTTCCACTCCTGAGACTTATCTCAAACCTATTTTGGAACAAGTTAATTTTTGTTTATTTCATTTTGAATTATTTAATTTGTAAATTCTCCATAAAACTGATTAAAATGGATCTTCATATACTCAGTTGACAGGTATTATCAACATGCATAGTAACATACGGACATGAGCTATAATTGAAAAGTTTATAATATTCAGTGCTCTAGTTTAATTGGAGGAAGTTTTAAAAAAAACTTATGAGATCCGAGTTACTAAATCTGTAAGGGTGTTTTAACACCTAGTGCCCTAAAGCCAACTGGTTTGGGAGTCACTGGCCCAAAGCTCGCTACATGGATCAAAGATGCTGTAAAAATATATATCTGAAGTCTGAGTAATTAAGTCCGTAGGGGTGTCTTAACACCTGGTGCCCTAAAGCCAACTGGTTTGTCAATCTTATTAGTGGTCAGTTGACAAGAAACATTAAGCTTAAGACTTAATAAGTAAACCTTTATATTACCCAAACTAAACCGGTGATATTAGAATTCATCACAACCCCAGATAACTGACTTAGTTACGACACATAACTAGGGCTAGTAAAAGCTTAATTAAAATAAAAGACAAAGTAAATTGCTGGAAAGTAGATGCTGGAAATTAAAAAGGTAAAAGTACAATAAAAGAAAATGTTGGAGTAAAATGATCTACTTTTATCACTACTATTTTAGATATCTCCTTTAATATAATATATTAACTTTGCGTGATATTACCAACCTGCCATATAGGCGGTATCCTGATTAAGTCAAATTTATAAATAATTACCAACCGACCAATCAAGCGGTATCCAGTTTAGTCAGGTTAAAACCAATTTCAATAATTACCAACCGACCAATCAGGCGGTATCCTCTTTAAGTCAGGTTTTAACTAGTTTATGTATTATAATTAAGGGAGATTAATCTAAATATTAGTAATAAAAGTTTTACCTTTTACCCCAGCAGAGGGAGTTACCTCCTCATTACTGAAAAGTAAAAACTGAAAAGTAAAAACTGAAAAGTAAAGAAAGAAAAGTACTGTGCGTAAAAGTAAATTGCATAAAGTAAAGACTGAAAAGTAAAGAAAAGAAAGTGAAAATGCGAAAATTAATTATTGAAAGCTGTAAATAAACAAACAAGATACAATCTTCTTTGTATTCTTAAGGAATTACATAGAAGAAGGTATGAATTCAAATCTGAAATTCGGCCTTCTATTTATAGGCAAAAATTAGCTCTACACGTCACGACGCGTGGATCATTCTTGCGTCGCGACGAGCCGTTGATGAAAGACACGTGGCGTTGCCTTTTGCTGAGATTGTGACACGTGGCAGGCGCTGAATGATTACTCAATAATTGTGCTGACATGGAGCTGACGTGGCACTGACTGAATTATCGTGCTGACGTCATTGATGATGTGGCGATGATGATTGTCGGCAGCATGTGATGATGACACATGTTCGGTGCACATTAGCATGATTTGTTGTGATGTTGACATGTGGCAGGCCCACGTTAGCAGATTCGGTGTACGTTTACAGTCGGTGTATTTTAGAAAAACTTCTCTGATTGGTCCACGTGTCTCGGCGCACGTTAGTAGACTCCGGCGCACGTTAGCGGTCATGACACAGGTTGCATGTCGCGACGCGCCAAATGACAGTTTTGCCCTTTTTATCTGTTTTTCACTGTTTTGGCCTCGAATCATCTCCAGAGAGTCCCGAAACCTTATTTATCTACAAAATAACATAAAAAATATCAAAATATTCACAAAACTCAAGAAACTATAAAAATATTAGGTCAAATGAGTGGGAAATAGTGATACATTTACCACTCATCACACCCTCAAACCTAACATTTTGCTAGTCCTCGACCAAAATAATAAAATAACATAAACATCTTTAAAATAAAATTAAACTAAGCCACTTTCGTATGGATCACGGTTGCATTTAGAGTATGCAACAAGCCTTTAAACCCCTCGGTGTCCCTAGTGGACGAGTTTTAGTCTCGTGAGGGCTTACAGCAAGTATACCCACAAACGTCATTATAAAACTAATTCACACAAAAGCAAAAAGACAAGAGAATAAACAAGTTAGTGACTAAACAGGTGAAACTTCTTATCCAAGTTAATAGTTGTTTTCTTTCTTTCTAAATTACCGAATAAGTAAATTATCCGATTATTTTTACCATTCTCCATATACACAGCCAACAAAATATTAATCAACTCATTTTTGCCCACAATAGTCACAAGTGTAGTTGAGAAGAGAGTAATATTTTTGTCCTAAAGTTATATCATAATTCACACTTTTTTAAGCAATGGAATATTTTTCTTATTTTTTTTTTATTTTTTTATTTATACAATATCTTTCATCCATGTAACGAGCTTTGGGACAGTGACTCCCAAACCAGTTGTTTTTTTGGGCACTAGGTGTTAAGACACACCTTCAGACTTAATTACTCAGACTTCAGATATATATATATATATATATATATATATATATATATATATATATATATATTGGCAACATTTTTAATCCATGTAGCAAGCTTTGGGCCAGTGGCTCCCAAACCAGTTGGTTTTAGGGCACTAGGTGTTAAGACACACCTTCAGACTTAATTACTCAGACTTCAGATATATATATATATATATATATATATATATATATATATATATATATTGGCAACATTTTTAATCCATGTAGCAAGCTTTGGGCCAGTGGCTCCCAAACCAGTTGGTTTTAGGGCACTGGGTGTTAAAACACCCCTACTGACTTAATAACTCGGATCTCAGACGTTACTTTTTTTTATCCCAACGTTTTTTTTTAGATGCTTCCTCCAATTAAACTAGAGCACTGAATATTACAAACTCGTCAATTACAACTCATGTCCGTATATTACCATGTATGTTAATAATACATGTCAACTGAGCATATAAAGATCCATTTTAGTCAGTTTATGGAGAATTCACAAATTAAATAATTCAAAGGAAATAAACAAAAATTAACTTGTTTTGAAATAGGTTGAGATACGTCTCAGGAGTGGAAATTTCTTACACAACTATCTCACACCAATTTCACCTGATTAATCAAATTAAAAACATAAAAACACAAAATATTTTTTTTTTATTTTTGTAAATTTTTTTAATTTTTTTGAATTTTTGACTAAAAATCAAATAAAAATAACACAATAAAAACAAGATACTAGTTAACTATTCCCCTCCCCCAAACCTAAATGAGATATTGTCTCCAATGTCTTAAAAAGTAAAAGAAGAGTTTAGAAACAGTACCTGGTTAGCTAAAATTCTACATCTTAATGAAAATTTAAAGGTTAAGATCCAGATTTATCCGACGTTTCTTACCACGATCATTATCCGACAAGTTTATCTTTGAGAGGATAGGGTCAATTTGTGGTTCAAAGGCTAAGATTTGGTCAATTAAATATGGGGCAGTTCTGGCTGTGAAGAGGAGTTCTTTTACAGGTTTTGACACGAACCCATTTCCTCCGGGCATCATCAAGAAACACACAAATAAAATCATAAAATCCATCAGCGTTAAACAGTCCAAGTGGTTTCTGGTGTATGTTCAAGTTCGCCCAAGATAGTACTGTAAAATTTCCTCCATCGTACCCAAGCCACCTGGCAAAGCAATAAAACCATCAGCACGGTTAATCATTTCTACCAGTCGTTCAGACATACCTGGTACGATCAATTCCTCTCCATTTGATGGTCCTATCAGATTCGCTTCCGTAAAAGGTTTTGGGATGATTCCCAAGACTTGACTGCAACCATCATGTACGGCCTTTGAAACGATCCCCATTAGTCCAAGATTGCCACCGCCATATACTAGGTGCATATTCCTTTCAGCTAAGACTCGACCCAATTCTGTGCTGCTCCAACGTATTATGGCTTAGAACCAACAGTAGTACCGCAAAACACACAGATGTTTACAACTCGTCTTCTTGAAGTAGCTTCCATTTTTATTGTATTTTTTTCTCAAATCTGGATGCCTTCAAGAGTGCAATGATGAGTTGAATTTATAACACCTGAAAAGGGGTAAGTAATAATAGCACTAGTACCTGCGAAATGACAATTATTAGCTAAAAAGAAAATGTAATTTGTGAAAGTCAAAAAGTTTGGATCATGTCAGAGAAAATAAAAGAAAATGACAAAATAAATCACAATTATTAGGAAAGAGAAAGATATAATAATATTTACATGAATTAATGGCTTGAATGACGTATATGCGTCAAGGACAAGCTTCCCATCCAATTTTCTTATAAATTGACAAACAGGGTCTTTTAGAGTCAGATTCCCGAGACTATATTGTTGTCTTTCTGTTGGTTTCTATTTAGGTCCCAAGATCATAACAAGCATGAAAATAATGTGTGAATACATCAAAGGAGATAGCGGAATACTCACATCGATCGTTTGAGACGATTTGATGAAGAACAAAATTGATTTTCACCTCCAAAAAAAGCCACTGCAGTGACCAGTCCACTGCTCACTGTTTTCAGATTTGAGCTGAGATTTGAAGCTCCAAGCTTGGTTATTTGATTCCGGCTCGTGGGTGGGTTTCCCTATCACCTTCGTATGTCTTCTAAGTGTGCTAGCACCATGATTTTTGCCACAAAAATCAGTTCATTCTTGCTCTTCACTGCACGGTTTTGTGGCCAAAAAACAGAAAACTTTGCCCCTGGGGCGTGAATTTTTGAAGAGAAAGAGAGAAGGAGAGATAGATGGAGAGAGAGAGAGTTCTTTTACAAGTGTAGAGATATTTTGCTTTTTAACTTTTGGTAAAACCATTTCACTTTTATACCCTAAACTTGGTAGGTTTGGTAAATGGTTTTTCCAAAAACAAAACAAGGTAGTTGGGTGGTAGGTACACCTACCACACATGGACCCCACATATTTGAATTCAAAATTCAAATATCTCTATGAACATTTGCAGCGGCTCGGTTCCGTTTAATCCGATTAAACGAACTTCCGTCGTTAAATAATTAAATCTAATTTAATTAAATATCGATGCCTCGTAAATATATTACGATCATCGTTTACGAATTAATTCTAAATTAACTCGTTCGTTCGCATTAAAGTCTGACTTTAATTTCGTAATGAAATCCAATTTCGTTTAATATATCGAATAAATTAATTTACCCGATTAATTCCAAATTAATCGTTTTCTCTCTTTAGACGATACTTTATCCCAGATAAAATATCTCCGTAATTAATCTCAGATTAATTTTCTCTCTCATCGAATTAATCCCAGATTAATTAAAGTGCGAGTCATACATCATCGGTGAATCATTGGGAAGCGACCCATGAGATCCCCGGATATGTTGGCAGTAAATACGGTCGTCGGACTATCCGAACACGCAAGTACCAAGTACTACGTTTTACCGATTCACAAGACAAGGTTGGCTTCTAGCAAAGCACCATGCCTACCCAATTCTCTGGAAATATCCTTACAGGAATGAATGATCTGTATCAGGCGTAGTATACATCGTATAGTGCATATCGATCTAGTACCGGATGGTCACGTGCTAGGCCTGGGGCTGGAGTTGTGTCTGCCCCGTACGAAGCACATGTCGGATGTCTGGTAACTAGTCTCTATAATCGGATATACATGACCTAGTCATAATATCCCGATGGCCGCGCAGCACTTAAAGCACTAATACTAATCATCGTATCCTACGTGACATCATCTCCACTATGACTGGAGTGATACTTCCGTCTTGACATCACACCCAATACTCTACGATTCTCAATATACCCAGTATTGGCGTACACAGAACCGGTTAAAGCCCTGGACGACCTCAACCAAAGTATATTGATTGTCGTAAGTATTAGCGGTGTAAGTCTCGGGTTAAGACCAAATACACCTACCCTGATGTCGGACTCCCATAGACACACAGTCATACTACCAATGGGATTCCGAGGGGTCTATCCAGAGCGAAGCTGTTTCCCGTACCATCAGTGAAACACAACCTCCTATTACATTTGCATGAGTATCCAATACCCAAATATATGAGAACTATGACGTTGTGCCCTCACAACGCGCACAAGTACAACACTAGTCTTTTACGTATTTATCGATTTCCAATCTCGATAATACTCTGACTATGGATATTTAATGATTTATCCTATGTGGACTGATACTGTCTCATATCATTCTCCATCCAGGAACAAATCATAGGGACCTCTCATCATTTATACATCTAAGGTGATCTAATCACAAATGATAAGAGAGTAATCTCCTTTGTCACATAGTTAATTTGTACAACAACACCATGATCTGTACAAATAGTGACGCTATGGGTCATAATTGTCCAACAATCTCCCACTTGGCCTATAGCCAGTCACTCGAGTGCCTAACACCCCAACTATGTACGGTTGGCTCAAATTGCTGAGAAAAGGTTTTCGTCAGCGGATTTACATGATTATCGTCTGATGCGATTTATACGATCATCACATCGCCATGATGTATGATCCGAACGAATCAGATGAATATCGAAGTGTATATATCTGGATCGCTGATGAGACCATTAATTCTTTAGCTGTGCTGACGCCTAGCTCAGCCGCTAACAGAACTATATCTAATCTAATTAGATTTATTATCAACCAGATGGCTTCTATTGCTGCCTCAGCTGCAGCAATAATCTGTATTTGTTGTTTATATGGTAACAGTATCTTGCTTGGAAGATTTCCAGCTCACTGTTCCGGTATTCAAACTTTATAGTACCGTTTCCGACTTTGTTTTTATCTTAGAGTCTTCTTTATCGGTTTGGACTTGCTACAGCGATCCCAGTCACTTCAAGTTCTCCATCTCCACAGAATAAGACAGCATCCTTAGCTCTCTAAGATACTAACGGATGTTCTTAACTTCAATCCAGTGACTATCACTCGGATTGGTCTGATTGTGACTCCATATGCTCAAAGCGTATGAGACACCAGGTCATTACATTTTAAATGTACAATTTCTCAGAGAGTGTTAACAACTTTAAATCTATCCCAATAGATCTTTATTCCTAGAATAAAGGTTGTTACTCCTAAGAATTCTACGGAGAATTATCTCGAAAGCCAAGCTTTCGCCGATTGTTTTATGGGAATATCATTTCCAAGAAATGACATATATTATCATTATTTTATACATGACATTCATTGTCAGTGCGCTCCCACTAACCTCCTTATATACACAAGAATTATTTTCGTTTTGAATTAAATCATAAACCATTATGATTACATCAAAACGTCAGCTCCAAGAACCTTATGCTAGCTTCAATCCAAACATGGATCGAACAACCCGCAAACCTAGTTTGCTGGTTTATGTACAACAAAATCGTCAGGATGTTATAAACATCCTCCAAAAGGTTTCCGTTTAAGGAAAGCGATTTTGATCTTTAACTGACACATTTCATAAATGTACAATTTCAGCAAGCATTATCCAAATGGATTTACCGTGGCAACAGGTAAAAGGTTGAACCGTAATCAACACAATGTTGATAACGATACTTTTTCGCTAAAAGCCTAGCTTTGTATGTTGGCATGTTGCCATCCAAGTATGTCTTCCTTGAAGACTTTTAAGTACCAATAGGCACAATGTCTTACGGTACATCAACTAGTGTCTAAACATAGTTGGTATACATGGAATCCACTTCGGACTCATGGCACTCACTTCGGACTCATGGCACTTTGCCATAAAAGGGAGTCGATACCTTGTATCACTTCCTCAAACGTAGTCGGTTGGTCTACCTCAACAAGATTGACATCTTTATAAGGTGAGATCAGAAACCCATACCCCAGGTTGTTTTCTAATTCTCTCCGATCTACGCGGTTCTTGTGTATTCGAAGATTAATGATATAGTTTCATCATTGATGAACTATCTGTGTTCCATTAAAGACTTCGTGCCTTGAACAGTATTACTCCGACTTTCATCGAGTTATACCATCCTCCCACTTACCACTGCATATTGGTATTCCTTTTAGGAAAACCGCATGGTGAGCAACAATAACATTGTTCTCTCGTGAGACGTATAAGTACTATATTTATGGTATCCCTAGGATGACCTACAATTGGCACTTATCCTATTTGGGTTTTAGTTTGGTATTATCAAACATATGCCTAGCATACCCAAATCATCAGGAATGAGAAACCCGGTTTCTTTCCCGTTCATATCTAATATGATATCTGTCAAATAGATTATTATGGAACCTTATTCAAAATAAGTTCTTGCACTGTTAATGCATATCCGTTGAAGGAAATGGTAGCTCAGAGCGACTCATGATTAGCCTTACCATGTCCAACAAAATTCGATTTCTCCGTACGGACACACAGTCAAACTGACATGTCTCGGGAGGAGTCCTCATTGAAATAATATTATACTCTTTCATGTATGTTTGAAACTTACTGCTTAAGTATATTTCCATTACGGTCTTACCGCGACGGTTTAATACTTTAAACGATCTGTTTGTCTACTTCGTGTCGAAACTCTAAAAGTTATCGATTTGTGTTCTTCAAAAGAAACACATAACCATAACGTGATGCCACATCCGTTAAGGTCACGAAATATTCATATTCACATCTAGCATTGCTAGATATGGGCCCACTTACTTCACTATGAATAGGGCTAACAGATCGGTGGCACTAGCACTTTTACCAAGTAAATAGTGTTTTAGGCACTTTGCCCAATAAACTAGATTTGTAGACTTTATTTGAATAGAATCAAATTAGTCCAAGTACCCACTCTTCGAAAGTGTGGATATACGAGTCTTGTTTGATTGTGTCCCAGACAACAATGCCACAATTAGTTTCTTAACTGATCAAATCAGTTTGAGCTATTTATTTGTCATGTTTTATATTTGAGATATTATTTATATTCAAAATATAAATTATGTTACTCACATCTAATGTGTTTATCTTAATTTCATTCTTTATATAATCAAACACTTTAGTATTCTAGAATATAAAGGTCTATCCGCAACGGATTAAACACTGATATAAAGATAATGTTTCTAGTCAAACTAGTTACATTATAACAGTTCCTAATTTAAGTATATACCCAAAAGGTAGTTCCTAAACTTAGGATTCTACGGTCGAAACAGCGACTTTCGTCCCGTTTCCGATTCGCAGACTAATCTCAGCTTGAAGTCAGTATCCTGCTCACAGCAGATTCTGAACATCAATCCATATAATTTATGTACCATACTAAGTATTTTAAAATCCAATTTTAATACTAGTAATAGACATAATATTGACAAACATTCTTAAAGTCAGAGCCTTGCCCTATCTTTAATTCCTTTGTGTCTGCCATATCCAAACGGCAGTCACTTTAGGATATGTCATTTATCTTCCCAGAAGATCATAATGATTTTGCCTTTGCCCTTTCAAATATTTCAGAAGCCTTTGGCCAAGCCTTGGGTTTCTAGAATATTGAAGTATGGTGCGCCTTGCGCCACTTACCTAATTGCAAAGTTTGACTTTATCTCCTCGAGAATAGTCTTTAACCCACCAAGAGTTATTTATTGCAATTTTAATACTTCTTAAATCTAATCATAGATTTATGACAAGTATATCGAATTAATCCCTTAAGTTATCATCACATAAATCTTCCAAAGATTATGCTCTACTATTTGCTTAATTCTTGGCTTAGGCATAATAGGTTATTTTATCAAATAAAGTAACTTATTATTTATTTCCAGGACCATCCTGAAATTATTCCCAATTTAAAATATAGTCGTTTAAATACATTTTCACTTAGGATTATGTTTTAAACACTAATCTTTATTCATCTTGATTCTAATAGTCCAACTATTTAATCAACGATTTGTGTACTATGTATTATATTGATTATTATAGTCCAACTATACAATCAAATATAATTTAAATCAATTAACCTCAATTACATTGATTATCATAATCCAATTATAAAATCAACTGTAAATTGAAATTAATTAATTCAAATATATTGATTACTATAATCCAATTATATAATCAACTATAATACAGTCCAACTGCTTATTAAAACAACAGTTTAAATATTAGTCCAACTAACATTTAATTTATATGACGAATAATTTGAATGAGCGCGTATGGCAAGTAATTAAACGAATATTGCAAATTCAATTCTTGCCTCCCACTATTTTTCGGCGAGCCTCTAACCCTCTGTCGAGTACTCGGGAAACCGTGTTTCCTAGTGGGCTAGGATCCCGTTAAATATCACACAATCTTGACTTTGGCCAACAAATTGTATGATAATTAACTAGGTAGATCTCTAAGATCAATTGGATCTCATCCAATTCCTAGATCCGGTAGGGAGACATCCAAGTCCAAAACATATATCTTATATATGCCAATACATCCAATGTATTACCTAACCCTTTTCCCCTGAATCAACTAAGCCTTGGCTTTGGCACAACAAACCTAGTGATCCCAATCAAGCGCGACCCATTGACCATGGAAAGCTTCGTAATCAATGTCGATGGACAAGAAGTGGTCTTGACTTTGGCCAACAAACCACAACTTGGACAAGACACCAATATAGAACAAAACTCTCGTGATTCAAACACATCTTCGAAGGATAAAGGGCTTGACTTTGGCCAACAACCCAATGCCAGTCTCGGATCTTGAGTAAGAATCACTCAATGGAAGGAAAAACGCATGATATTTGATGAGGGTTTTTCACGTGCAAATTGGCTACCAATTTATTATCTTTGTTTAGGTCTCATCATCATACACCCTTAAACATGCATTCTAAACACATAATAAAGCGCATATGAAAATAAATAATAATGATATGCGGATGGATACTTAACACATTGATCCTAGATCAAATCTCTCCTTTTCTCTCTCAAGCTAGCACTTGTATTACTTCTACTACCCGTTAAACTACACTTCTAAAGAAACCTCATTTACATTGAGGGGAATAGGTGAGAAGAGAATAGAGGTGATAAGGCTGGACACGCATGTCCAATTTAATAAATCGAATTTATTACAACAATTTCCAAAATTGCCCCCACCCGACTAATATCCATCCGATATACATTATTCATTCATCACAACCATGTATTCACACAAGCATGTTATCAATCAATCTAATCAAATTAATTAATCTGATAATTAGTGATCATCCAATGTTCAAACAACGATTTGATTTTGCGCGAGTCACACTCGTTTTTGTGAATAAGTACTCAAAGTACGAATTCTCGAATTAAATTAAACTACAACATTAAATCCAATTTAATATGTATTTAATAATAATTCACTATTTTAATTCCGAATTAAATATTACACTTTATTAATAAACTTTTTACGACTTAAATTCCAAATTTAATCATTACGGGTCTCAAAGCCCGATTAACGTCCAACGTCAATTTAATTCAAGTCCAATGGGCTTTCAATTAATTTCTTTAAGGCATGGGCTTCGGCAACCAAAGCCCAATCAAGGAGTAACCCTATAAGCCCAGAAATCAATTTCGGCCCATTAGGCCCAATTAAACTTTAAGGGTTCATTAAGTTGCATTTGAGCTTTATGGAAGCGGTTTTGGGCCCAATTGGATCCAATCCAATTTGCCTAAATCCAACTTTGTACAACAAAGCCCAATAAGCCCATTTACAACTTTAAAAGCCCAAATCCAATTTTAAGGCCCATATAATTAAATTACCAAATTCCAAATTTCCAATTTAATTACCAAAGTGTATTACATGATTAATTAACCAAATCAATATTTCCAAAACATCATTATATCCAATTAATCATGCTTTTATCATCATCACATGTCCAACATACTTTGATGAAAAATCAAACCCATTAACCATGCTTATTAGTCTCGGCTAAGATAATGGATTTTTATCCGATTCGAATTCAATCCAATTAATCTCACAATCGATATTAAATCCACATCCCGAATGATTTCCAACACATCCAATGAATTAAAAATCAAAATTCCAAGACTAAATTAGGGCTATACCATTCGGCCAAGGTAAGGTATTTGGGGTTTTTGTTCAATTCAAAATTAAATCCAATTCAATCTCAAATAACATCATCCAACATCATTACAACTCATCCAATGAATGAAAATGAAGAAATCCAAGATTCCATATGAACCCTAACTTTCGGCCAAGGTAGATATATTGGGGAAAATTTATTCCAAACCATTTTCTTGAAATTGATCCAATCAATCTTCAATTCAACATGTATTAAGCATACTCAAACATCCAATTTATTCAAATCATTCTCAAATACAAAATACACAATTTTAAGCCCTAAAATTTCATGTTTGAACCTAGGCTCTTGATGCCATTGTTGGTTTCTATTTAGGTCCCAAGATCATAACAAGCATGAAAATAATGTGTGAATACATCAAAGGAGATAACGGAATACTCACATCGATTGGTTGAGATGATTTGATGAAGAACAAAATTGATTTTCACCTCCAAAAATGCCACTGCAATGACCAGTCCACTGTTCACTGTTTTCAGATTTTGAGCTGAGATTTGAAGCTCCAAGCTTGGTTATTTGATTCCCGGCTCGTGGGTGGGTTTCCCTATCACCTCGTATGTCTTCTAAGTGTGCTAGCACCATGATTTTTGCCACAAAAATTAGTTCATTCTTGCTCTTCACTGCACTTTCTTTTCAAAATTGTGTATATAACATGTGAATTGCATGATGCACATATCCACTGGAATACGTCTCAAGAGTCTTAGATATGTCATCCAAAGACTCCTTACTCAAGCCATTCCTAATGAATTTAATCTTATCTTCACGGTTATCAGACACCATTCCTAAAGAACGACAACGAGTATTACATGTCATGCGAGCACATTTGTAACAAACACTCATTCTTTTAGCTCTTCTCTTTTTATCATAAGTGTTTTTTCCTAAACCAGACAAATGTGAAACAAAAGAGTCAGAAGACTCACCTGCCAATCGGACCCGTGCTTCAATAATCCAATGAATGTCATTAGGAATACCTTTTATCATTAGCAGTCTCATCTGTTCCAAGCGAGCTTTGTAAACTTTCATCAGAGAGTTTTGAGGGAGATAAGGAAATTACTTGTGAAGATTTGCGAGAATGTCTTCCATCATGAAATGACTTTACCTATAAAAATTAAACACATAAAAATAAAACACACCAGATCACAATATATACACAAATTGCATGGGTTGCCTCTCTGCTAGTGCTAAGTTTAAAGTCGTCGGCTAGACATGACTGCCCGAACATTAGGCTAGATCTGAAAGTGTGGCACTTTTTTTTTGTCGCTCAATTGATTCTCCCCATTAGTGCTTGACACGCTTGTTTTTAACTTTGAATGTTTTGTTGGAGTTAGGATCATGTAACTCAACGGTTTTATCTGGTAAAATTTTGGTGATTAAGAATAGACCTGACCACCGTGATTTTGGCTTCCATGGAAAGAGTTTCAACCTTGATTGTTTAACAGTACCCTCTGCCATGGTTCTAGTTGTATGCACACTAACTTCTCATCATGTCTCTTTTTGGCCATTTCTTTGTACAGTTTGGCATTCTCAAAAGGCTATATGTGAAATTCCTCAAATTCATTGAGCTGGTGGAACTGTTTCTCTTCTATTACTTGTAGTGCAAGAATAGGCTTTTTCAGTGTTCAATACACTTTATCTTCAGGCTCCAACGGTAATTGACAATCTTTAAGTTTGTCAGTAGAACTTTGCATTGCATTGGAGTTCTGGATGGTACTATGTATCACATCAAGTCTGAAACATTCCTCATTCTTTTAATTTGTAGAGAGACTGAGGTGGGCATTGTTTCTCCAATCTGTAATTTCCTGAAAATATAAAAATACATTAATTTAACACTCGCACTTAGATCACACAAAGCCTTACCGAAGTCATGTTCTCCAATGGTGCATAAGACAGTGAAACTGCCATGATCTTTCAACTTTGGGGGAAGCTTCCTTTGAATGATGGCGTTGCATTCTTCTGATAATGCTACTGTCTCGTAATCTCTCAATCTCTACTTTCGTGAAAGAATGTCTTTCATGAATTTGACATAGCTGGGCATTTTTTCCAACGCTTCCGTAAATGGAATATTGATATGCAGTTTTTTGAAGATCTTCAGGAATCGAGCAAACTGCTTGTCCAGTTTGTTTTTCTGAAGACACTGTGGAAAATGTGGAGGAGCTTTCTTGATCTTTTTCCTTTGCTTCTTTTTCCTCCATCTGTGGAACTGCTTCGCTGCTTTCTTTTGGAACTTCTTCAATGGATGCCTTGATTCCAACATCTTTGTTGATTTCAGTGCCGCTTTTTAAAATGATGACATGATATTGCTCATTCCCCATGTTTCTTGGATTTGGTTCAGTGTTTCTAGGAAGGTTACCTAGCGGTCTGTAACTCTAGGCATTGGTCAGTTGTCCAATTTATTTTTCCAGTGCCTTTATAGAAGAAGTTAAGCTCTGATTCAATGCTGATTGGGATTGAAACATAGCTTCATTTGATGTTGCTTGATTTTGAATTAATGTTGCTTGATTTTGAAACATGGCATCGTATTTTTTTAACTGGGCCAGAACTTCCGCTATTCCTGGTTCTTTTTCATGCTCATGGCTTTGCTGTTGGAATCCTGATGGTGGATAGTTCTTTTGCCCTGAATTGTTGCTCCATGTAAAATTGGGATGATTCCTCCACCATGGGTTGTAGATATTAGAATATGGATTGTTTCCCTATCTGTTGAAATTATTGACGTAATTCATTATTTCTTTATGTTTGTTTGACTCTAGTGCTCCTCCATATGGTGAACTTGGGGGTCCAATATTACGCGTGCTAAGAGTTTCCATGAATTTACATATCTGATCCAGCTTAGCATTCATTACTGTGTTGGCTCCAGCTTCATAAATTCCAATGATTCATGGAATCATGCTCCTTTCTGTTGGCCATAATGAATTGTTGTTGGCCATTTCTTCAATTAGATCTCAAGCATGATCTTCTCCTTTTTTCCATTAATGCTCCTCCAGCAGCAGCATCAATTATGGTTCTCATCAGTCCAGAAAGTCCATTATAGAAGGTTTGGACTTGTAGCCACTTTGCAATCTCATGGTGATGACATTTCCGGAGTAAATCTTTGTACCTTTTCCCAAGCTTCGCAGAGAGATTCTGAGTCATGTTGCACAAATGATGTGATGTCATTCCTCAGCTTTGGAGTTCTGGCTGGTGGAAAGTATTTTGCAAGGAATTTGGTGGCTAGAGTGTTCCCAGTTGTGATGGAACCTTCTGGTAGTGAATGTAGCCAAGCTTTAGCTCTGTCTTTCAAGGAATATGGAAAAACACGCAGTCTCATTGCTTCTTCAGCTGCTCGGTTGTAGTTCAAAGTACTGCAAACATCCAGGAAGTTACTGATGTGGGCATTAGGATCTTCAGTTACATTCCCCCCCAAACTAAACTGACTGCTAAATCATCTGAATGCATGTTTTGATGTCACATGCATTTGGTGGTAAGGGAGGAAGTATAATACATGAAATGAAGCCGTCAACCACCGGAATAGTTTTGTCTCGAATGGGAATTGGTGGTGCAACTTCCAAAGGTTCAGGTTCCATGTTGATAAGTGCTTCTTGGCCTTCTCACCTTTCCCTTCTCAACTGTCTGATGGTTCTTTCAATTTCTGGGTCAAGCGGTCGAATTTCAAAGCTTCTGGTTCGTCTCATGTAGTGTCTGAGAACCTGAAACACAAGAAAACAGAAATAATAAGTAAAAAGAAAATTAGATACAAGTAAAGGTATATAACCTCAAAACTAATAGTGAAAGATAAATAAGTCCCCGGCAACGGCGCCAAAAACTTGACCGGTGCAATCACACGCGTATAACGCAAGCACACGTATTGTTCAAGTAGTATAAAAAATATCGATCCCATGAGGACTTAATACCTAAACTATTAATTTATGAATCCAAATTTTTACAAGTATCTAATGGATTGATTGTTTGATTAGATAGTAAATAAAATTGTGCGAAAGAAGATTGAGGAAAATTCAAGATTTAGAAACTATCCAGGGTTGTGAATCTTTCCAATATCTTTTTAAAAGATGAAGTGGTTATTTATGTTTAGGGGTGTGCATTAATCGATTTTAACCGATTAACCGAACCGTTCCGACCCATTTTTTCATAACGGTTCGGTTATTGTGATTAAGTCAGTTTTTGCGGTTAAAATGTTTAACTTTTTCGGTTATTCGGTTCGGTTACGGTTATGAGATTCGTATAACCGAACCGACCGATTAACCGAAATATATACATGCTTCAAAACCCTAGATAAGTAAATAACAAAATTTCATAGACCGATTGTTAGATAAATTGTTAAAACCAAAAATTATTAAATTATTGGCTATTAAGAAACCCAAAATTCCATAATATTGGGTTAAATATTAAATTTGATGAATATGAATTTATATTTGTGTTAAATTGCTTTGTTGAATGTTGAGTTGATGAATTTATATTTGTTGGACTGGTTAATAACCGAATTAACCAAAACCGACCGAAATATAATGGTTAAATTGGTTAATGGTTATGTGTCATAATATGGTTAAATCGGTTACACATTACTTAACCGAAAATTTTGGTTCGGTTAAAAAATCAAGGATTAACCGACCGAACCGACCGATGCACACCCCTATTTATGTTTGTGTAATATATTGGTTTACTAACCTGGAACAAGAAATTCTGTAAAAGCCTATGTCGATGGTAATTTGCAAATACCCAGTGTAACCCAATTAAATCATATGTCTATGTCAACTAAGTTACCTGAATTCATTAAGATTAAGTTCCAATTATGGCTACCCCCGTCCGACAGGTATATGTCTATCATGTAAGGAAATCTATTAAAGGGTTATTTATCCTCAAGGAAGATCGTGGGCTATTAAGTCTAAGGCTTAAACATAAAATTCCTTTGTCAAGTTTATTTTAAGTTTTATCAGATCAATCTTATTAGTGGCCAGTTAACAAGAAGCATTAAGCTTAAGACTTAATAAGTAAACCTTATATTACCCAAACTAAACCGGGGATATTAGAATTCATCACAACCCCAGATAACTGACTTAGTTACGACACAAAACTAGAGCTAGTAAAAGCTTAATTAAAATAAAAGACATAAAGTAAATTGCTGGAAAGTAAATGCTGAAAAGTAAATGTTGGAAATTAAAAAGGTAAATGTATAATAAAAGAAAATGCTGGAGTAAAAGGATCTATTTTTATCACTACTATTTTATATATCTCCATTAATATATATATTAACTTTGCGTGATATTACCAACCTGTCATATAGGCGGTATCCTGATTAAGTCAAATTTATAAATAATTACCAACCGACCAATCAGGCGGTATCCAGTTTAGTCAGGTTAAAACCAATTTCAATAATTACCAACCGACCAATCATGCAGTATCCTTATTAAGTCAGGTTTTAACTAGTTTATGTATTATAATTAAGAGAGATTAATCTAAATATTAGTAATAAAAGCTTTACCTTTTACCCCAGCAGTGGGAATTACCTCCTCATTACTGAAAAGTAAAAACTGAAAAAGTAAAGAAAGAAAAGTATTGTGCGTAAAAGTAAATTACAGAAAGTAAAGACTGAAAAGTAAAGAAAAGAAAGTGCAAATGAGAAAATTAATTACTGAAAGCTGTAAATAAACAAACAAGATACAATCTTCTTAGTATTCTTAAGGAATTACATAGAAGAAAGTATGAATTCAAATTTGAAATTCGGCCTTCTATTTATAGGCAAAAATTAGCTCTGCGTGTCGTGACGCGTGGATTTCATCTTGCGTCGCGACGCGCCATTGATGAAGGACATGTGGCATTGCCTTTTGCTGAGATGGTGACACGTGGCAGGCTTTGAATGATTACTCAATAATTGTGTTGACGTGGCGCTGACTGAATTATTGTGCTGACGTCATTGATGACATGGCGATAATGATTGTCGACATCATATGATGATGACACGTGTCCGGCGCACATTAGCATGATCCGATGTGATGTTGACACATGGCAGGCGCACGATAGCAGATTTGGCACATGTTTACAGCCGACGTATTTTAGAAAAATGTCTCTGATTGGTCCACGTGTCTCGGTGCACGTTAGCTTACTCTGGGCTCACGTTAGCAGACTTTGGGCTCACGTTAGCAGTCGCGACGCAGATTGCTTGTCGCGACGCACTAAATGACAGTTTTGCCTATTTTATCCATTTTTCACTGTTTTGGCCCCGAATCATCTCCAAAGAGTCCCGAAACCTTATTTATCTATAAAATAACACAAAACACATCAAAATATTCACAAAACTCAAGAAACTATACAAAATATTAGGTCAAATGAGTGAGAAATAGTGATACATTTACCACTTATAACCATTCTAGAGTGTTATGACCACTCTTGTAACTCCTAGAATTGTTCTTGAGTTCTTCATAGGTGGTGGCTTTGTTTGGTGTTAATGTTGATATGATTAATGTTGAGAAAATTGGATTTAAAGCATGCAAAATGATATTTTTGTTACAAAAATCAGATCTGGAAATTCTGTATTTTTTGTGATGAAAAGTATGTTGTATAAATGTATTGGATGTGTTTTGGACATTGGAGCAATTGTCAGAAATTATTTCAGAGTTGAAATATACGAAAACGGTAAAAATGGCATTACCTGGTGAGTTTCGGGATTACCGGGTGTCTGCTGTCCAAACAGTGAATTGGCCACTGTTTGGGCAGCCCATGAACTGCCCAAGCACTATTGGAGCTGACCTGGGCAGCCCCCATGTGTGTTGGTTGGTCGGTTCAGACAAAAATGTATTTTATGCCATTTTACGGAAAACATTTTCGTAAACATTTTGTGATGTTCCTTAGCTATTTATGTCATTATTTGATATCGAATAAATATATTTAGGTGAAATATGAATAAATTATTCATATTGGATATTGAATAATTTATTCAGTAATTTAAAAGGTTTTAAAATTAAGATTTCACCCGAACCGCGAGCTTCCGCTGCGCCCGCGCCAAAACCCCAACAGATATGTCATGTAAATTACGTATAGGTTTCAAGTTTCGACATATGATAGTTCAAGATTTCAGGTTCTTAGTTCATGCAACTCGGTATTCTTAGTTATGTGATTAGGAATCAAGTTCTATCATGTTTCCATGTGTATCAATACATGTGATGTAGTTTAAATCATGTCATATGATTTTAAATCAGGTTTACAGGTTAGTCATGTCGGCCTTGAGTCAGTTAGGAATCATGCATATCAGTTTTAAAAGTACGATTTTGGATTCCCTGTTTATGATACATCTTTCAGAAATGGTTTTTAAGAACTCTGATAAGATTTTATAAATGATTTTTATGATATCCAGAAGTTCCTTTGACAATGATTTTCATCAGTATACACATGGTTTTCAACCGTCATTCTAGCGCCGTCCCCTCAGCTTTAGCGTCTGGGGTTCACTCAGATAGTCTATAGGGCACTGATCACTCACATACACTCAGCAATTCAATTACAGCAAAGTTCATATGCTTACACGGTGCTAGGTCTCCCGAAGCAGTGTTTTCAGTTTCCCTCAGGCCATTATACTGGTGTTCATTTTCTGTTTATATGTATGATTTTATGATTTACAGTTTTGCAACTATGTTCATGAACTTCAGATCATGTTTATATTTTCAAGGACCAATTTTATGTTTTTCAACATACAATACCGTTTTCAGATTTTATGCATGTTTTCAAGTTGCATATCATATTTCCATATAATCACGCATATATTATGTAGTTTAGAAATTCATTTAGATCATGCAAATTCAGTTAGATGTGTCAGGCTCAGGTGCATGTCGGTTCAGAATTAATTTCAGTTTAGGTTGCTTCAGGGTCAGTCGGGGGCCAGGTCATGTCAGCAGTTAGGCTAATTAGTTCATATCAATCTTAGAATTCACATATTTCCGCCGTGGTAACCATACTTAGTTTTCATGATTCAGGTAACAGAATATATTATAACCAAGCTACCACGGGTTTGGGATAGTTTTCTACCATATGCATGGGTGGTTTAGTTAGATTATGCATTAGTCTCATATCACAGCTCACATCCATCATGCGGATAAGTTCAGATCTTGTAGGAATATAAAGGGATACATGATGGCTTGGTTGATAGACACTACTTAGAGCAATTTCTATGTTAATCGTATTATGAACAAGCGGACCAAGTGGATAAGTTCAGCTCTCGTAGTTAGGTCCATGTGATTAAACGCCTATAATCGGACATATCTTTACATCCTTAGGTTGACACTTATGGAGCATGCATTGCACAGATGATAGCTGAAGAACTGAACAATGAAATTCTGAAATACATATGTGACGAAAACGTGGAGCAAGATGCATGACAAAAGGAAGAGCAAGCGTCTGACTACATTGAAAATCTCATGACTTCATGAGAAACATCACTGTATTGGGGAATACACATAGATGACACCGACCAGAAGCTTAACATAATGGAACAACCATTCAAAGTCAAGCATCATACGAGACCTCATGATTTATTTTCATTTCTTTTGCAAACCATTGAAGCGACAAAATTTAAGAAGGTGCACAAGCACTGAATGAGACAAAATTCTTTTGGCCACCCCATCATTGGAAGAGACCCTTCAAAAGCAACGCACATGAGATTGTCTTTAATCAGACGTCCAAAACCACGCTGAAAACTCATTGATGGATGGACTTCAGTCACGTCTGGCTGAAGAAGATAAATTTAGCGCTAGTAGGGAGGCAACCAATGCAAAATTTTTATTTTCATTTAAATTTTTATTTTTGTATTTTGTGTATACATGTTGTAGAATTTTAATTTTATGTGTTATTTTTACAGGGAAAAATAAAGACGGGGCACTTAAAGTACAACGAGCCAGTAAAAATGGGGTTATCATGGAATAAAGTTTGACAAAATCGCAAGGATAAAATATCAATTCATCAGAGATGGCAGAGTAAAGAATCAACTCTTGAAACGCATCTTAGTGAATATGTTTGAAGGATTCGCATTTTGCCAAAAAAAACCACGATACTATTGTTCATTTATCTTTCTTTTGTTTTGTAACGCATTAGAGGCAATGCTGGATTTAGGTTCGGGGTGGGGTTGTTTATTTTTATTTGTTTTCTCCATTATTTTTTCTTCCCTGCATGTTGTGTGTCTTGCATGTTTTGCATGTTTTAATTTTTGCTTGCTTTTAAAAAAAATTAAAAAAAAAACTTTTAAAAAAATGAGTCTAATGATGAGACTGTTTGTCTTAGTAAGAAGTTTTAGGAAAAGATAAATACTAATTTCACTTTTATCCTAGACTTTGATCCTAATATCTAGGTCAGACTCATATGCACTTAAAAAATAGTTTTGTAGCAGTTAGATAATAAGGAATTGACAAAGTGACTAGTTGAAATAATCAGAGGTTGATGAATGACCGTTTGCCTGAATATTTGTTTCTGTCTACATTTATTTATGATGTGCGGTATGATGATTAAAAAAAGATAGAATAAATAAAGTTCTTACTTAGTAACTGGGCGTCTTGCCTCAGTAAGCAGAGATTGTTCGCGTCAAACGGTAGAACTTTTAACATCTGAGATCCGAGTAATTAAGTCTGTATGGGTGTTTTAACACCTAGTGCCCTAAAGCCAACTGGCTTGGGAGTCATTGTCCCAAAGCTCGCTCCAAATATTGAAGATTTTATATATAATAAAAAAAAAATATCATACTATACTTAAAGCATATTGTAGTAGACTAAACAATTTTAGATAGTCAGGTTGGTTTGACCCATTAACTACTGAGAATTGAGACAAACTCACTTAGTTAATAACTTAGAATCGAAGCTGTTTGCAAAACTATGCGCACGCACACACTTAGAGTCTGATTTAGATACTTTGTTCAAAAGAATGGATTTTAGTTGTAGTTTTCATTTTGAAGGTTCCTTTAACTTTGTTTCTAGACATTCTCTGAAAACATTGTCTATATAGTTATTATTTTCTTTTATTTGATTTCTTTTTTTATTTTATTTTTATGTGTGATTGCATGTGCATGTAATTGACGTTTGTGGGTATCGTCGCTGTAAGCCCTCACGAGACTTCAACTCGTCCACTAGGGACACATAGGGGTTTAAAGGCTTGTTGCATATGCTAAATGCAACTGTGATCTCTACTAAAGTGGCTTAGATTAATTTAGTTTTAGTTGTTTATTTCATTTTGTTTTGTTTTTTTTACTCGAGGATTAGCAAAATGTTAGGTTTTGGGGTTTGATGAGCGGAAAATATATCAATATTTACCTCCCCTTTTACCTAATATTTTGTTTAGTTTCTCGGGTTTGATGAATATTTTGATGTTTTTATTTTATTTTACAGATAAAATAAAATCGGGACTTAATTTAATCAATCAAGACGAAATATGGAATAAATAAGGGTAAGAACTGGACTTGACATTTGGATTTTAGAGGTTGGAAACTTGAAATGGCGTTCTAACGAAGTACAATTTCGGAAATTTCAATTTTGCGTAATTATCGTATTTTGGCAATAACTTTCTACTCCGATATCGGATTGAGGTGATTCAAGTTCTAGATTAAAGAAGACTCAAAGATATACAACTTTGACAATCATAATAATTTTGAATTCTGAATTTTTCATGACCAAAATTGATAAAATATCCAGAATTGTGTTATGAGTAATTATTAAAGTCATTATCAAAAATTAAAAAAAAATAGAAAATGACAATTTACAATTTACAATTGTCAAACTTCCACCAAACATGCTTGGATGTTTGGTGGAGGATTTGGTGCCATGTTTGGTGGAGAAATTGGTGGAGGCAAAATTTTACCTATAAATACCAAGCCATTTCATTTGTAAATTTCATACTTTCCTTGGGGTTTCTATTAAGGAACTTGAGGATTGTATCTTATGTGTTTATTTTCTGTATTTTAATTATGTATTTTTATTTTTCGTAATAATAATTTGTGTGTTTTTACTTTTTTATATGTTTAGTAATTAATTTCCGTTGGGGAAAGAGTGAAACCTTTAATATGATAAGGTAGATTAATCACACTTAATTTATAATATGGAAATTATAATCTAATAATATGAATTAATATTGTACCGCCTACATGGATGATTTTATTTATTTGACATAATGTGACACCGCTTATATGGTCGGTCTTTTGGTGACATATGATTACCTCCTATATGGCTGGTTTATGGATAAATAATAACACTGTATTTATGGCTGGTTTGACTTAATTGGATAACACTGACAATTTATATATTATAATAAATTGAGATTTCTACATTTGAAATATTAAAGGTGGATCTTCTAACCCCAATATTTTATTTTTAATCTATGGAAGTGATGAAGCACAATATTCACAAGTCTAATAATTGATTTTCTTTATATAATGTGTGATGTTTTAGTTTATTTATTGAATCTTAATCTCAATGCTTCTTATTAATTGGCCACTAATAAAATTGATTTGGTAAACTTAAAATGAACTTGACGAAGGGATTTTAGGTTTCAGCCTTCGACTCAATAGCTCACGATCTCACCTTAAGATAAATTTCACTGAATGTAGATTTCCTTCCAGGATAGACATATACTTGTCGGGCGGGGGTAGCCACAATTGGAACTTAATCTTAATAAATTCAGGTAACTTGGTTAACATAGACATATAGTTAATTGGGTTATTTTGGGTGTTTGCATCCGACCATCGACAGAGGCTTTTGCATATCTTCGTGTTCCAGGTTAACAAACTGATTTATTACGCATATATAAGAGAATCAATTCATCATTAGAATAATATTATGTGGAATCACAACCCTAGATGTTTATTTTCTTTATTATTAATTTCCTTTGTTTTATTTTGTATTTTTATTTAGCAAATCCATATTCAACCAACCAATCAGCAATCATTCTCTTCTCACCTCAATTATATACCTGTAAATATTTAGCATCAATAATTAATAATAACAGTAGAAATTAAGTCCTCGTATGATCGATATTTTTATACTACTTGACTGATACGTGCGCTTGAGTTACGTGTGTGATTTCACCGATCAATCATTGTGTGTACACCAAGAGAGATAGAGATAAGTTCATTATCTTATCTTTGTAAATGGATGATATACTTATAGTCGTAAATGATAAGAAGTTTATAAAATACATTAAATAATAGTTATCATCTAACTTCAAGATGAAAGATATGGTGAGGTTGCATATATTCTTGGGGTTAAGATTTCAAGAAATCGTTTAAAGAAATTATTATATATTTCACAAGAGTCATATATAAAGGAAAATTCTTGAGTGCTTTCAAATACAAGCTTGTAAACCCATTGATACTCATATCACGAAAATTGAAGCTTTAAGTCATAAATTGTGTCCAGAGAATCCACAAGAAAATGGACAAATGAAGAGAGTTCTTTACACAAGTGTAGTTGAAAGTTTAATGTACGCAATGTTGTGTATGAGACCTGATATATGGTTCGTTGTTGGAATGGTAAATAAATACCAATCCAATCCAGAACCAGCATATTGGAAAACAGCTAAAAGAATATTAAGGTATCTAAAAAGGATAGTTGATTACTCATTGTGCTATCAAGTGAATTATCTATGATTAAGAGGTTATACCGATGCTTATTGGAGAGGAGATTTGGAAGAGAGAAAATATACCTCCGGATTTATTTTCTTACGAATAATTATGATATATTATGGAGCAGTAAAAAAAAAATCTTGTAGAATTTGTAGCATTTTATCTACAGTACAAGAAGCTGCATGTTTGAAAATTTTTAGATCATGTAGGTGTTACAAATGATGTTTCTAGTCTAGTATTAGTTAACTGTGATAGTGAAACAGTAATAGCCTACACAAAATACTCAAATTTCCATTGTAAAACCAAACACATAGATACTAAATATAATTTTGTAAAAGATATAGTTGTACAAAAAAGAAGTAAACATGAAGTATGTTTCTACGTAAGAGATGATAGAAAATCCATTGACAAAGCTCGTTCATATAGATGTCTTTGTTAGACAAGTAAAAATCTCATGGATTGCATAAATGTTAATGTACTTACAGTTTATGATGTGTTATTTTTCCCAATAATATTTACTGATGTTAATACTCATTGATATTTGTGTCCAATGCTTACATGTTGCTATGTTAATACATGTTTAAACAAATATATTATTATTTGGTATGAGAAGTTTGTCGGACAAGTGAATGATCGGCCCTCTCACACGTGCAATCACCTACATTACTTTGTGATAAGGGGAGATGAGAAAAAAATTTAAGCTTATTGTCTGAGTGATAATTTAGAAAAGTTCAAGCTTGAAAATTAAGTAATATCGTTATGATATCATTTTCCTTGTGATATGACCTAAGATGAATAAGTTTATTTCATCTTACTTATTTTAATGTCATATGTGAGTTTGACATTGTGATTGTTTGAACTATCATCTATACAGTATTATTTATGAGGCATATGCTCCATCGGAAATGAGAGAATATCGTAACACATGTTTTCATATCATGTGTGCAATCACGACTAATAATGGTAATACAAGTAAAAATCTCAATCTTGATATTATGTGAGACCCTTGAGATGATTTTAATATTACGTTATACCCTTTAGGCTCATGTTTGTTTCTTAAAACTTAGATTTGATGATCGCTATCTTGGAATGTTACTAGAAGATCATAAGAGATTCGATCCAATAGAACATTTCTATATAATAAAAAAAAAATTGAATCAAGGTTGAGAGATTCGAGAAAATAGAAAGATCATTATATGAATAATATCGCATAAACTTGTATTCATTGATAGATCAATTATGTTGTTGTACGTGATCTACATGATTGAAAATACAAAATAAATATTACATTCGAAAAAAGATCGAGATAGATGTAATGTGATAAATGATCAAGAATATTGCACACTTAATCTATTATGGTATCTATCCATTATTTGAGTATCTATATATTCCTAACATGTGTATAGCAAGTGAGCTCTCAAAGTATGTTGTTTGCACGACATAATTGTTAAGTATGAGTTATTTTTGTAGAGATGATAAAAATTGTTAATCTCATCATGTGTGAATGGGAGATGTTGGAAAATCAATGGTTAAATCAACATTATTTCCATTGATGGAACACCGATGATGGCAACATTATATATATATATATATATATATGAGCATTTGCTCCTACAAGAATAAGGTATGTAATTATGTTGTGCTATATTTAGATTTATTTTAATGTATTTATAAATAAATCATAGACTACTAATGCATATTTGATTAAATCTTAAGTGAATAATTTATGAATTTGTTCCATGTTAGTTAGGAATATTGTTCCCAACAGAAATAAATTATAATCAGATAATGAACCCAAAAATTTGGAAGTTAATTTTAGTCACTTGAAATTTCCTCTCCTTTTATGCATCTTTTTTCATATTTGAATATTTGAAAGAAAAAAATATGAAGTTTACATTTGAATTTTCATAACCTAAAGATTAGAAATGGTAACGAGTCGGGTATGATATGACGATATCAATATCCATATTCGACCGGTTTAACTATAGGTATGGAAATTTTATACGCACCTCCAACGTATCGAGTCTCATAGTCCTAAACGGATCCTCATTCACACAAGAATTTTACATCTATTAAAATATGAATGTCAATATTCATACTCAATTTCTCTCGTCCATCTAACGAGTATAAAAAAATATAACATTATCCACTCTTAAAATATTGGACTATATCTTCACATAGATTTTTATCATCCCATTAGGGGCTTGTCTACAGTACCCAAGGGTATCAAATACCATTGGGTACAAACATGCAACTTTGAGCATTGAATATGTAACTTAGAGGATTAAACATGTAAATTATATCAATAAACATGAAATTTTTTAAGACATAAAATTAGTTGCATATTTATTGGTAAAATTTACATGTTCAATGCTGAAAATTATATATTCAATATTAAAAATTGCATGTTTGAATCCAATAATATTTGATACCATTAGGTTAGTCATTAGATATGTGAAAAGTGTTGATTTAGGTGGAGTAAAAGATAAGTATTTATTTTATTTTATTTTTTTATAATAAATTCATCCTAAGGAGTAAGGATAACTTAAGTTGGATTCCACCGTACCTACTGCGCCGTATACAGCTGTCACAATTAAAACACGTGCTAAAAATTCGTACATTACAAATTCACATTGATTCCTTCTGTTGTGATGATTAATAATGATGGGAATTTTATCCTGTGGCCCCCACAGTAGTTGATAATTTACACAATCAAACATTTTTAAACTCCACTCATTACATTACGGTTTCATATTAAAATTATAAAATTAAATTAATAAATATATTAAATAAAAATATATATTATAATTTTATAAGAATTATATTATAACAACAAAGTATATTAGATTATCATATTGAAATAAATAAAATACTATTAAATTATATACAATTAACATAATCTCTACCATTAATTTTTTATTATTAAATTAAAATATCTCTATAATTATTTTTTATTATTAAATTATAAAACTAAAATAATAAATTATTAGCATAAGAAACATATTACAATATAGAAACAAAATATATTATTAAAGTAAAAAAAAAACTATTAATTTAATTAATTAATATGTTAATTTATTATTATTAAAGTATAAAATTAAAAATAAATAAATCTATTATAATAAGAAAATATATTATAATCTCTTATTAAAAAATATATGTGGCACTTAATCTTTACAAATAACCTCTACAATTAGATTTTTATTATTAAATTATGTTAAATAAAACAAATAAAATTAGTATTTCTTATTTATTTTTATAAGATCATTAAATTATGGGTATATTAGGAAATAAAGGAAAATGAATTTTCAATTATGAAATTATTTCAAACATGATTATATAAAATTTAATTAAATTACATGTTTTAATTATAGCATATCAAACACAAAAATGAATTTCATATTTTCAATTCATTTGTTCCAAACGGTATGTAAAAGTCGAATATTTATTATTGATCAATATAAAATTGATAAATAAATCCAAATTCTATAATATATATCATCGCAGTAGGTTTGAATATCCTTTTTTCTATATTAATATTTTTGAAAACCATTGAAATTTAGAATGTGTATCTCTTGGTTGAGATCATCGCAAATTAGCTTAGAGGTTTTAATATTTTTTCCCCATCAATAAACACACAAAATCCTTCTGTTACTTCTTTTGTGAAAAAAATACACGCAGATATCAAAAAATATAATTTGATATTCCCAAATAAAGGAAAATACCAATAAATTAAGGTTATATTTGGATTGATGAAAGATGATTGAATAAAATGAAATATAATTTAAAATATTTAAAACTCATTATTTAGATTGATGGAAAATGATGGAATGGAGTGGAAGGTGATGAAAGAGAGTGTAATAAAAATGGATATTGAAACATTGAAAATGAGCCGCCTAAATCGGGGGTTGATAATGAAACGTAACTTTAAAAAAATAACATTATATGTGAAGATAAATTTATCCTTTGAAAAAATATCATTAAAATATTTGTATTTTTTATTTTTATAATCTAAAATGACATAATGGTCTTTAAAACCTATTCAGTTATATTTCATTTCATTACAATTTATTTACCAAACAATATTTTGAAACATTACATTATAAACCTTTTTTTTCCTCAAATAAATTATGATACATTATACTTCATTTTGTTTCGTTCCATTCCATTCCATTAGGTTATATTTCATTATAAATCATCTTCTTCCATCAATTCAAATATATCACTTTTTGAAAAATTAGCTTAGAGGTTTGAATATCCTTTTTCCATCTCAATATTAATGAAATCCATTGAATTTAGAGTATATATCTTGGTTAAGATCATTAGTTGAAATTTTGTTACATATTTCAAATTAATTTATTGTCGCCAACAACCGACAATCTATAACAAAATCTAATAGAAAATAACAAATTATCTACTAGCCGAAATTGTCGAATATAATTTCCAAAATTTCACTAATAGTTCGTTTGTTTCAAAGTAAAATATTTTTTTCATTTTACAGTGTTGGGGAAACTTAAAGAAAATTTAGTTAATGTAAATTATTTTCCAATCAATGAAAAATATCAATTCATTTTTCAAAAAATGACTTAAGTAATATAAATCCGTAAATTAATTTTCAGAATTTTTTTCCACTTGTCCAAAATTTCTATAACTCACTTTAAAGAATGGCAAAATCTTGATTTATTATATTTTTTTTCAATTATCTTTCTATAAATTTAATAGAATTTTGGATCGGGTCTCGAAAATCTGGACCCGCATGGATCAAGATCTGAGTATACCCAGACCGAATCCATAATTTTGGATTTTGAAACAAAATCAATAATATTTGAATAAAATTAATAAAATTATGTACCATCGTCCCAAAATTTCGAACCCATGTAGATATGGATATATCTGGATCGAATTCAGAAATCTGAATTTTTTTCTTTTTTAATTATATTTATATAAATTCATAAAATACTGTATCTGGGTCCGAAAATACCTATATATGGATATGTGCGGGTATGAAATTTCACTATATGGGTTTGGAAATTTTTTTACGGATCAAAGCCAAGCCCAGTTCTGAAAATACCAGTGTTCAAATCCATGCGGGTTTGAAATTTCACAACCCATGTCTGAAATTATTTTTGGCAACTCCGGGTATTTTCGGATTTGGGTCGTCTGGGACTACGCAGATTCGGGTCAGACTCAGAACTTTTTACTATTCCTACTTCTACCCACTAAAAATTATTTGACCCGTCAAATATTTAAAAACACTTTCTACAAAATATTTTCAAACAATAACCAAACACCGAAAAAAACTTTCCTATCTAAAAATAATTTTGATTGAAAATAATTAGTTACGAAAATCGTTAAAGTAATTATCAAAACAGACTTGATTATGGGATATAAAGATAATTTTTCACACTTGTATTTGATAAATTTTAAGCTATTTTATTGACAAATTTGAGAGGTAAAAATAGAAATCACTAGATAATAATTAATATTATGGCATTGCATAAAGCTCAATGGGTCCAATTCTCTTCTTTTTCAAACTTTAAAATCATTACTCAAATTCTCACTCCCAATTAAAGCGAGAATTATGAAGTTTTAGGTGAAATTGCAAATCACCTTTCAATTCTCATCCTCACAAACCCATGTTTTTTTTTGACTTTTTTTCCCTCCCCAATCTGTATTTTTTTGTTATCATTGTTTTTCTTTTATGTTTTATTGAAAAAGATCATGTATTATTGCTTCCATAATTCTAGTAAAATCATCATTATATGTGACATATTTAAAGTAGATAGGGCCATAGAGAGAAGAAAGTAAACAACAAAAATATATTTCTTAATTAAAAAAAAAATAATGAATCATATAAGGTTTTCGCTCAAAAATTTTAAATTTTTATAAATACGAGTTCAATAATAGTATTGAAAATAAATTTTAGCATGTCCCTTCATGACATGTTTAAATGAAAATGTTATTAAACATATTTGTTAATTTATTTTAACCTCAAGGGGTTGTCTCAGCGGTAAAGGTTTTGAGTTTGAGTGGTTTGTTCTCTCTTAAGTTCAAAATTCGAATCTCATTAGATGTATTTTCTTAGGGAAATCAACGACTTATCCTGATATGTGTTGCATAAATCTTTGCTTGGAAACCTCTAAGGACAAGGCCACGGGACACATATTCCAAAGATTAATTGAGGTACATATAACCTGATCCGGATACTCCGATTACAAAAAAAAAAAAAAAATGAAAATGTTACTAGACAATAGTGTGTGAGTGGGTTGAGGATTTTATTAGAACTGAAGATGAAAGTTACATTTGGGGGCATCAAACTCAATGCGTTAGCTCTAATGTCGTTTTAGAGAAACCGTTGGATTAAAAAACTTAAACTGGTAAATAAAAGTTAAGCAATAATATTAAAAGATAAGTCTTGACAAAAAAAAAAATGAGAAGTTTCAAAAGAGAATAGGGTGACATATTGGCTTAAAACTTAAAAATCGCAAAATATAAGGGGAAAAAAAACCTTGAAAAATTGCACAATAATTTTTATTTATTTATTTTCAAGTAAGGGATGAGCAACCCAAATATAATTGCACAATGAGTTAGAACGATGACAATTTTAGGAATCGAATTTCCCTTATTCATATCTCAAAAGAAAATTATGTGTAATTTATGTTTATGAAAAAGTAAGGATGGGATTATGAGTGGGTAAATGATTCGGGTAGTACAAAATCGAATTGAAATGTTGATAAAAATTGAATGATTTCAAATTCCTAAACTGAATGGTTTCGAATCTGAATTGAAATTTGACAAAAACCAAACTGAACCGAATTAGCCATCCTTGTGTAAGTGTTAATATTTTTCAATAATTTCTTTGTATACAATAAAATTCCCAAACTATAATTTGAGATTATGGTGGATAGCATAATAAAAATATTATGTTCCATACTATCTTCTCATAACAAAAATATATTTACTTGGAGTTAATTGAATTAAATAAAAGATATAGAGTGGTTAATATGTATAATTTCATATATATGTACTAATGCATGATTCTAAGTTATAAATTGAAAGATTTTTCAAAAAATATTTGAGGAGATCTCAAATTATCATATTAGATATCATAAATTAATATAGATATATTACTTCATTGTTTGATATAATCGATGGTAATATCTGAACATAACAAAATACCAAATTGAATCAAAATTTTGAAAAAAATCAAATGGTTCCAAACTCTTAAACTGAATGGTTCCGATTCCGAACTAAAATTTGAAAAAAAAAAAAACCAAACTTGAAATGCTCACTGGAATTACTATTTTTCTATGATTTCTTTGTATATAATAAAATTCACAAACTATAAATTGAGATAATGGTTTATAGCATAATAAAAATATTATGTTCTCTACTATCTTCCCTTAACAAAAATATATTTAACCGGAGATAATTGAATTAAATAAAAAAAATATAAAAGTGGTTAATCTGTATAATTTCATATATATGTACTATTATATATATGATTTCTAATTATAAATTGAATAATTATTCAAAAATGTTTGAGGGCATCTCAAAATGACATTTTTGATATTATAATTTAAAATTATGCTCGGATTGAATTTTACATATCAAAACCGAACCAAATTTTTTTAAAAAAATGCAAACCGAACACGAAATGCCCATCTAAGAGTGAAATAAATTACAAAAATAAATATAAAATAATATAATCCTTTGTAGATGATGCTCACACACACAAAATAATAATAATAATAATAATAAAAATAAAAAGTTATAATAGTATTATGTTGTAACCACTTTCACCAAACGTTTAGAATGATTTAGGCATCACTATCACAAATGAAAGAGTTAAAGCACTTGTTAATTATGCATTAAAAATTCCTTATAGTTACACCCAATAATGCCCATTTGTGCTCATCATATCCCTCAATACGATAGGGACAATCATTATTAAACAAATATTAATTATATCATCTAGCTAGTGACCATCCACCTAAATGGGTTTCTATAATCAATTAATTTTATTTATTTTTTCTATAGTATAAAAATGCAAAAAGAATAACAAAAATTTAATATATAATTATGGATTAGAATCCAATCCAACTTCCCTTTATAGCAAACAGCC
>SKCR01018877.1:0-51989 GCA_019454045.1 Zanthoxylum bungeanum
GCTAGTCGCATCAATTGTCAATCACTTGTTACGTTGAGTGATGTGACATGACTGTTGTCACTTTATTAAAGTGATGTGATGTGATGGAAAGCTTTATTGCTTTTTACTTTTTGGCTTTGGCTTTTGAGGTTTTGAAAATTCAAAAGTTTTGGTAATTGTTTTTAATTGTTTTTTGGAAAATCAATTTAATAAAACAAATAAATATAAAAGTAAAGCTTTATTCCTCTCTCCTCTCCTTTTCACGGACTCTCTCTCTTTTCCCTCTTTTTCCTCTTCCTTCTCCTCACGGTTTTGGAACCGATTATTGTTCTTCAAAATCTGGGTTTGACCGAATGAGAAGAGAAGCAAGGAAGATGATAAGTGCTAGCACACACACATGGGTTATATTATGGTGAGGGAAACAAATTTGTGAGCTTGGATTTATTTTTTTGGAGCTTGAAGCTTGGAGAGTCAATGGAGGTCAGCAAGGGCCGAACATGGAGGAGACCACCACCACCAACGCCGAGCAGTCCACCTATGCGCAGCTCACTGCCGAGCAGAGACATGCAGTGCGTGTTTTGGTCTTCGTAGCATCCAACCCATCAATGTGAGTATGAATTCCGCACCTCCTATGTTGTGTATTCATGCGTTTTCTTGCTTGATTTGTTGATCTTGGGACTTGATTTAAACTCAACAATGGTATCAAGAGCTATTATCAAGCATGAAAAAGTAGGGTTTATTTTGGGCAAAATCGATTTTGACTTGTTTGGTTAAATTGATTTTTTAACATGCTTTGATGATGTTTTCATTAAGAGTTGTGCATGATCAATTTCAAGAAATTTGGTTGGATCCAATTTTCCCAAAAATTGAAGGTTGGACCGAAAATATGAACCCTAAATTGGCTTGGCATTATTTTGTTTTTTTGATCATTGGGTGACTTAAAACAATTGGGTAATTTTGTATTGAAGTTTTAATTGGATTGAATTTTGATTTGGAACATTTTGCCCAAAATTAGTGGGTTGGCCGAAAATCAATGGCATGAAATTCATGGTGATTTTTGTTGTTTGATTCATTGGATGAGTTAAACTGATTTGGTAAATTATGATTGTGGATTCAATTGGATTGAAACCGAATCGAATTGAAAACCCCTAATTGCCGAGACTTGAAGCATGTAATAGGGTTTGATTTTAATTGAATTGTGTTGGACACTATTTGGTTGTTAAAGTGCATGATTAAATATGCTAATTGATGTTTTAGAAATGTTAATTGGGTAATTGATTGTGTATTACACTTAGGTTAATTAATTGTGATTTGGAATTTTATAAGTTAATTAATTTGGGCTTGATTTTGGAAATTGGGCTTGTTAGGTTGTAATTGGGCTTTTGGGATTTGTTGTAAAAAAGTTGGGTTTAGGCATAATTGGTTGGATCCAATTAGGCCCAAAACGAATCCAAAGGTCCAATTATGACTTAATGGACCTTATTAATTTAATTAAGGCCTAATGGCCAAAATTAATTTAAAGGATTATGGGGTAACTCCCGGATTGGATTTTGGTTATCGGTTTGACCCGTGTGACCAAAAGTCCAAGCCTTAAGAATTAATTAAAAGCCCATTGGACTTGAATTAAATAAACGTTGGACGTTAATCGGGTTTGAGACCCGTTGCGATTAAATTTGGAATTTAAGTCGTAAAGGTTCGTTAATAAAAGTGTAATATTTAATTTGGAATTAAATAGTGAATTAGAATTAAATGCGTATTAAATTGGATTTAATTATGTAGTTTAATTTAATTCAAGAATTCGTACTTTGAGTACTTATTCGCAATACAGTTTGACTCGAACAAAATCAAATCTTTGTTTGAACATGGATGATCACTATTATCAAGATTAATTAATTGGATTGATTGATTGATAACATGCTTGTATGAATACATGGGGGTGAGTTTGAATAATGTATATCAGATGGATATTAGCCGGGTGGGGCGATTTTTAGAAATTGTTGTAATAATTTGATTTATTAAATTGGACCTGCGTTCCAGCCTTATCTCATATTTCTTTGTATTCTCTTCTCACCTATTCCCCTCCATGTTAATGAGGTTTCTTTAGAAGTGTATGTAACGGGTAGAAGAAATATTTGTGCTAGCGGGAGAGAGAAAGTGAGAGATGGATCTAGGATCGATGTAAAAATCCAATCCGCATAATCATTATTTTTATTTTTTATCATATGCGCTTTATTATGTCTTTTAGAATGCATGTTTGTTAGGGTGTATGATGATGAGACCTTAACAAAGATAATAATTGGTAGCCAATTTGCACGCGAAAACCCCGTTCAATATCAAGTTTTTTCCTTCCATTGAGTGATTCTTGCTCAAGATCTAGATTGGCATGGGTTGTTGGCCAAGTCAAGCCCTTGTCCGTCGAAGATGTGTTTGAATCACGAGGCTTTGTTCCATATTGGTGTCTTGTCAAGTTGTGGTTTGTTGGCCAAAGTCAAGACCACTTCTGTCCAACGACATTGATTACGAAGCTTCCATGTCAATGGGTCCGCGCTTGACTGGGATCACTAGGTTGTTGTGCCAAAGCCAAGGCCTAGTTGATTCAGAGGAAAAAGGTTAGGGTATTACATTCGATGTATAGGCATATATAGATATATGTTTTGGGACTTGGATGTCCACCTACTGGATCTAGGAGTTGGATGAGATCCAATTGATCTTAGAGATCTACCTAGTTAATTATCATACAATTTGTTGGCCAAAGTCAAGATTGTGTGTATTTAAACGGGATCCTAGCCCACTAGGAAACCACGGTGTCCGAGTACTCGACAGAGGGTTAGAGGCTCGACGAAAAATAGTGGGAGGTAAGAATTGAATTTGCAATACTCGTTCAATTACTCGCCATACGCGCTCGGTTAAATTATTTCGTCATTAGATTAAATGTTAGTTAGACTAATATTTAAATTGTTGTTTTAATAAACAGTTGGACTTATTATACTTGATTATATATAATTGGATTATATTAATCAATATATTTGAATTAATTAATTTCAGTTTACAGTTGATTTATAATTGGATTATAGTAATCATGTAATTGAGGTTAATTAATTTGGGATTTATTTGATTATATAGTTGGACTATTATAATCATTATAATATATATAGTACCACTAATCGTTGATTAAATAGTGAACTATTGTAATCAAGATAAAATTGAAAGTTGGATATTTAAAAATAGATCTGGGATTAAAAATATTTTAAATGATTTAATTTTCAAATTGGGAATAAATAATAGGTTACTTTATTTGATAAAATAACTTATATACCTTAAGCCCAAATTAAGCAAAATAGTAGAGTATAAATCTTTGGAAGATTTATGTGATGATGACTTTAATGCTTAATTTAATATACTTGTCATAAATCTAATTTTAGATTAAGAAGTATTAAAATTGCAATTTATAATGCTTGGAGAATTAATTGACTATTCTAGAGGAGATAAAGTCAAAGTTTGCAATTGGGCATGTAGCACGAGGTGGCACATCGTTTCGATATTCTAAGAACCCAAGGCTTGGCCTAAGGTTTCTGAAATATTGAAAGGATAATTGACATATCCCAAAGTGACTACCATTTGGATATGGCAGACACGAAGGAATTAAAGAAAGGCGAGGCTCTAACTTTAAAAATATTTGTCTTAGTTATTCACAGCTAGTATTGAAATTAGATTTTAAATACTTAGTGTGTGTACATAAAATATATGTATTGATGTTCAGAATCCGCTATGAGCTGGATACTGACTTCAAGCCGAGATTCCTCTGCGAATCGGAAACGGGACGAAAGTCGCTGTTTCGACCGTAGATACCTAAGTTTAGGAACACCCTTTGGGTATATACTTAAATTAGGAACTGTTATAATGTAACTAGTTTGACTAGAGACATTATCTCTATATCAGTGTTTAATCCGTTGGCGGATAAAACCTTTATATTATAGAACACTAAGTGTTTTATTATATAAGATGATACTGAGATAAATACATTAGATGTAAAATAACAGAATTTATATTTTGAATATAAATAAAATCTCAAACATAATAGAATGACAAATAAATAGCTCAAATTGATTTGATCATAAGACTTATTTGTGGCATTGTTGTCTGGGACACAATTATACAAGACTCGTATATCCACACTTTTGAAGAGTGGATACTAGGACTGATTTGACTATTCAAATAAAGTCTACGAATCTAGTTTGTTAGGTAAAGTACCTAAACACTGTTTACTTGGTAATAGTGTAAGTGCCACCGATCTGTGCCTATTCATGGTGAAGTAAGTGGGCCCATATCTAGCTAGGCTAGATGTGAAATAATATTTCGTGACCCTAACAACGGATGTGGCATCACGTTATGGTTATGTGTTTTTTTTTGAAGAACACAAAATCAGAAACTTTTAGAGTTCGACACGAAATAGACAACAGATCGGCTATAGTATTATGCCGCCACGGTAAGACCGTATTGGAAAATACTTAAACAGTAATTCATATGTACTTGAAAGAGTAAGTATTCTTTCAAATGAGGACTCCTCCGGAACACGTCAAAGTGACGGTGTTCCGAACGGATTAACCGAATCATGTTGGACATGATAAGATTAATCAAGAGTCGCTCTAAGCTACCATTTCTTCAACGGATAAGTTTTAACAGTGCAATAACTTATTTAGAATAAGGTTCCATATAAATCTGTTTGACAGATGTCATATAGGATATGAACAGGGAAGAAACAAGGTTTCTCATTCCTGATAATTTGGGTATGCCAGGCATAACGTTTGGATGATACCAAACTAAAGACCCAAACGGATAAGTGCCAATATAGGTTATCCTAAGGGAAACCATAAGTATAGTACTTATAAATCTCACATGAGAACAATGTGATTGTTGCTCACCATGCGGTTTTTTCCTGAGAGAAATACCGATATGCAGTGGTCAGTGGGAGGATAGTGATACTCGATGAAAATCGGAGTAATACTGTTCAAGGCACAAGGTCCGTAATGGACACAAATAGTTCATCAATGATGAATCTGTACCATTAATCTTCGAATACACAAAACTGAGTAGATCGTAAAGAGTCAGAAAACGACCTAGGGTATGGGTTTCCGATCTAACCTCATAAAGCTGTCAATCTTATGAAGGTATATCCACCGACTACGTTTTGAGTAGTGATACGAGGTATCGACTCCCTATTATGGCAAAGTGCCATGAATCCGAAATGGATTCCATGTTAACAACTATTGAATACTAGTTGTTGTACCACAAGGCATTGTGCCTATTGGTACATTAAACGTCTTCAAGGAAGACATACATGGAAGGCACATACCAACGTACAAAGCTGGGCGTTTGACGGAAAGGTATCGTTATCAACATTGTGTTAATAACGGTTCAACCTTTTACCTGTTGCCATGGTAAATCCATTTTGAAGATGCTTGTTGATAACTGCATATTTCATTTGAAAATGTGTCAGTTGCAGATCAAAATCGCTTTCCTGAAAAGGAAACCTTTTGGAGGATGCTTACAACATCCTGACGATTTTGATAACACAAACAAGGTTTTGCGGGTTATTTCGATCCATGTTTGGATTGTAACAAACATAAGGTTCTTGGAACTGACGTTTTGAAATAATCATAATGGTTTATGATTTGACTCAAAACGAATAATTTCTTGTGTATATAAGGAGGTTGTAGTGGAGAGCACTGATAATGAAATTCCCATAAAGCAATTGATGAAAGCTTGGCTTTTAGATATTCTTTCATAAAATTTCTCCGTAGAATTCTGGGGAGTAACACCTTTATTCAAGGATAAAGATCTACTGGGATAGATTGGAGTTGTTAACACTCTCTGGGAAATTGTACATTTAAAATGTACTTGATAGGGTGTCTCATACGCTTCGAGCATATGTAGTCACGATCAGGTCAATCCAATGATAGTCCTGATTAAACATTAAGAACATCTGTTAGTATCTGAGAGAACTAAAGATGTTGTCTTAAACTATGGAGAAGGACAACTTGAAGTGACTGGGATCACCGCTGCAAGTTTCCAAACAATTAAATACTACGGTACTATAAAGTTTGAATAACGGGACAGTGAGCTGGAAATATTCCGAGCAAGATAACTGTTGCCGAATAAACAACAATCGGATTATTGCTGCAGCTGAGGTAGCAATAGAAGACATTTGGATCGAAAATAAATCTAATTAGATTAGATTAGTTTCTTTTAGCAGCTGAGCTAGGCGTCAGCACAGGCTAAGGAATAAAGGTCTCGTCGACGATCCAGATATATACTTCTATATCATCCTGATTCGTTCGGATCACACATCGTGGCGATGTGATGATCGTATAAATCGCGTCAGACGATTATCAACAAATCCGCTGACGAAAACCTTTCCTCAGCAATTTGAGCGAACCGTACATAGTTCGGGTGTGTTAGACACTCGAGTGACTGGCTATATGCCAAGTGGGAGATGTTGGATAATATGACCCATAGCGTCACTATTTGTACAAGATCACGGTGTTGTTGTACAAATTAACTATGTGACAAGAAATTGCACTCTCATCATTTGTGATTAGATCACCATAGATGTATAATGAAGAGAGGTCCATATGATTAGTTCCTGGATTGAGATGATATATGAGACGTATCAGTCCACGAAGGATTAATCATTAAATATCCCTAGCCGGAGTATTATCGAGACAGGACATCGATAATGCGGAATAGGCTAGTATTGCACTTGTGCGCGTTGTGAGGGCACGCGCATAGTTATCATATATTTAAGTATTGGATACTTATGCAAGTGCGATAGAGGTCGTGTTTCACCGATGGTACGGGAACAGCTTCGCTCTGGATAGACCCCATCGGAATCCCATTGGTATTATGACTATGTGTCTATGGGAGGCCGAAATCAAGGTAGGTGTGTAAAGTCTTAACCTGAGACTTACATCGCTAATACTTACGATAATCGATAGACTTTTGTCTTGGTGGTACAGGGCTTTAACCGGTTCTGCGTACACCACTTCTGGTTTATATCGAGAGTCGTAGTGTATTGGGTGTGATGTCAAGACGAAGTATCACTTCAGTTATAGTGGAGATGATGTCACGCAGGATATGGTATTAGTGCTCTTAAGTGTTGCGCAACCATCGGATATGATGACTAGGTCATGCATATCCGATTATAGAGAACGAGTTAACAGACATCCGACATGTGCTTCGGACGGGGCAGACACTTATCCAGCCCCAGCCCTAACACGTGACTATCCGATACTGGGCGATATACAATACTACGGTATACTACGCTTGATACAGATCTATATATTCCCCTTAAGAATATTTCTGGAGAATTGGGTAGGCTTGGCGCTTTGCTAGAAGCCAACCTTGTCTTGTAAATGGTATAAACGTAGTACGAGGTACTTACGTGTTCGGATAATCGGACGACCGTATTTACTGCCAACATATCGAGATTCTCATGGTCCGCTTCCGAAGATTTCCGATGATGTATAACTCGCACTTATTAATCTAGGATTAATTAGAAGAGAGAGAAAATTAATCTGGGATTAATGCGGAGATATTTTATCTGGGATAAAAATATTAATAGAAGAGAGAGAACGATTAATTTGGATTAATCGATAATTAAGATATTCGATATATTATAACGGAATTAGATTTTCGACGCGGAATTGAAATTAGATTTTAATTCGGGCGAACGAATTAATTTAGAATTAATTCGTTAGCGACGTGAATAGTGATTTCTAGACGTAATCATTTAATTACGACGCAATGGAAAATTCGTTAATTTGGAATTAGCGAACCCGAGCCCGAGCGTGTTTGCGAGCACATTCGTATTTCAATTCGATGCGGCACGCAAGTCACGTCAAGCGTCAAATTGCTAGTCGCATCAATTGTCAAATCACTTGTTTACTTTTGAGTGATGTGACATGACATGTTGTCACTTTATTAAAGTGATGTGATGTGATGGAAAGCTTTATTGCTTTTTACTGTTTGGCTTTTGCTTTTGATTTTTGAAATTCAAAGGTTTGGTAATTGTTTTTAATTGGTTTTTGGAAAATCAATTTAATAAAAACAAATAAATATAAAAGTAAAAGCTTTTATTCTCTCTCTCCTCTCCTTTTCACGGACTTCCTTTTCCCTCTCTTTTCCTCTTCCTTCTCCTCACGGTTTTGGAAACCGATTATTGTTCTTCAAAAATCTGGGTTTGACCGATGAAGAAGAGAAGCAAGGAGATGATAAGTGCTAGCACACACACATGGGTTATATTAGGTGAGAGGAAACAAATTTGTGTGAGCTTGGATTTATTTTTTGGAGCTTGAAGCTTGGAGCTTCAATGGAGGTCATCAATGGCCGAACATGGAGGAGACCACCACCACCAACGCCGAGCAGTCCACCTATGCGCAGCTCACTGCCGAGCAGAGAAATGCAGTGCGTTTTTGGTCTCGTAGCATCCAACCCATCAATGTGAGTATGAATTCCGCACCTCCTATGTTGTGTATTCATGCGTTTTTCTTGCTTGATTTGTTGATCTTGGGACTTGATTTAAACTCAACAATGGTATCAGAGCTATTATCAAGCATGAAAAAGTTAGGGTTTATTTTTGGGCAAAATCGATTTTGACTTGTTTTGGTTAAATTGATTTTTTAAACATGCTTGGATGATGTTTAATTAAGATTGTGCATGATCAATTTCAAGAAATTGGTTGGATCCAATTTTCCCAAAAATTGAAGGTTGGACCGAAAATATGAACCCTAAATTGGCTTGGCATTATTTTGTTTTTTGATCATTGGGTGACTTAAAACATTGGGTAATGTTGTATTGAGTTAATTGGATTGAATTTTGATTTGGAACATTTTGCCCAAAATTAGTGGGTTGGCCGAAAATCAATGGCATGGAATTCATGGTGAGTTTTTGTTGTTTGATTCATGGATGAGTTAAACTGATTTGGTAATTATGATTGTGGATTCAATTGGATTGAACCGAATCGAATTGAAAAACCCCTAATTGCCGAGACTTGAAAGCATGTAAATAGGGTTTGATTTTAATTGAATTGTGTTGGACACTATTTGGTTGTTAAGTGCATGATTAATTAGGCTAATTGATGTTTTAGAAATGTTTTAATTGGGTAATTGATTGTGTATTACACTTAGGTTAATTATGTGAAATTTGGAATTTTATAAGTTATTAATTTGGGCTTGATTTTGGAAATTGGGCTTGTTAGGTTGTAATTGGGCTTTTGGGATTTGTTGTAACAAAGTGGGTTAGGCATAATTGGTTGGGATCCACTAGGCCCAAAACCGAATCCAAAGGTCCAATTATGACTTAATGGACCTTATTATTTAATTAGGCCTAATGGGCCAAAATTAATTTAAAGGATTGTGGGGTACTCCCGGATTGGATTTGGTTATCGGTTTGACCCGAGTTGACCAAAAGTCCAAGCCTTAAGAAATTAATTAAAAGCCCATTGGACTTGAATTAAATAAACGTTGGACGTTAATCGGGCTTTGAGACCCGTTGCGATTAAATTTGGAATTTAAGTCGTAAAGGTTCGTTAATAAAAGTGTAAATATTTAATTTGGACTTAATAGTGAATTAGAATTAAATGCGTATTAAATTGGATTTAATTATGTAGTTTAATTTAATTCAAGAATTCGTACTTTGAGTACTTATTCGCATACGAGTTTTGACTCGAACAAAATCAAATCTTTGTTTGAACATTGGATGATCACTATTATCAAGATTAATTAATTGGATTGATTGATTGATAACATGCTTGTATGATACAGTTAGTACAGGGTTGTGATGTTTGAATAGTATATCAGATGGATATTAGCCGGGTGGGGCGATTTTTAGAAATTGTTGTAATAAATTTGATTTATTACTTGGACCTGCGTGTCCGCCTTATCTCATCTTTTCTTTGTCTTCTCTTCTCCCCTATTCCCCTCCATGGTTAATGAGGTTTCTTAGAAGTGTAGTGTAAGGGTCGCAGAAATATGTGCTAGCGGGCGAGAGAGAAAGTGCAGATTTGATCTAGGATCAATGTAAAATATCCATCCGCATATCATTATTATTTTTTCTCATATGCGCTTTATTATGTCTTTAGAATGCAGTTTAAAGGGTGTATGATGATGAGACCTTACAAAGATAATAATTGGTAGCCAATTTGCACGCGAAAAACTCTCGTTCAATATCAAGTGTTTTGTCCTTCCATTGAGTGATTCTTGCTCAAGATCCTAGATTGGCATGGTTGTTGGCCAAAAGTCAAGCCCTTGTCCTCGAAGATGTGTTTGAATCACGAGGCTTTGTTCCATATTGGTGTCTTGTCCAAGTTGTGGTTTGTTGGCCAAAGTCAAGACCACTTCTTGTCCAACGACATTGATTACGAAGCTTCCATGTCAATGGGTCCGCGCTTGACTGGGATCACTAGGTTTGTTGTGCCAAGCCAAGGCCTAGTTGATTCAGAGAAAAAGGTTAGGGTATACATTCGATGTATAGGCATATATAAGATATATGTTTGGGACTTGGATGTCCACCTACTGGATCTAGGAGTTGGATGAGATCCATTGATCTTAGAGATCTACTAGTTAATTATCATACAATTTGTTGGCCAAGTCAAGATTGTGTGATATTTAACGGGATCCTAGCCCACTAGGAACCACGGGTTCCCGAGTACTCGACAGAGGGGTAGAGGCTCGACGAAAAATAGTGGGAGGTAAGAATTGAATTTGCAATACTCGTTCAATTACTCGCCATACGCGCTCGTTTAAATTATTTCGTCATTAGATTAAATGTTAGTTTTAGACTAATATTTAAATTGTTGGTTTTAATAAACAGTTGGACATGTATTATACTTGATTATATATAATTGGATTATATTAATCAATATATTTGAATTAATTAATTTCAGTTTACAGTTGATTTTATAATTGGATTATAGTAATCAATGTAATTGAGGTTAATTAATTTGGATTATATTTGATTATATAGTTGGACTATTATAATCAGTATAATATATATAGTACCACTAATCGTTGATTAAATAGTTGAACTATTGTAATCAAGATAAAATTGAAAAGTGGATATTTAAAATATAATCTGGGATTAAATATTTTAAATGATTTAATTTTCAAATGGGAATAAATAATAGGTTACTTTATTTGATAAATAACTTCTTATACCTTAAGCCCAAAATTAAGCAAATAAGTAGAGCATAAAATCTTTGGAAGATTTATGTGATGATGACTTAAATGCTTAATTTAATATACTTGTCATAAATCTAATTTTAGATTTAAGAAGTATTAAAATTGCAATTTATAATTCTTGGAGAATTAATTGACTATTCTAGAGGAGATAAAGTCAAAGTTTGCAATTGGGCATGTAGCACGAGGTGCACATCGTTTCGATATTCTAAGAACCCAAGGCTTGGCCTAAGTTTTCTGAAATATTGAAAGGATAATTGACATATCCCAAAGTGACTACCATTTGGATTATGGCAGACACGAAGGAATTAAAGAAAGGGCGAGGCTCTAACTTTAAAAATATTTGTCTTAGTTATGTTCACAGCTAGTATTGAAATTAGATTTTAAATACTTAGTGTGGTAATAAATAAATATGTATTTATGTTCAGAATCCGCTATGAGCTGGATACTGACTTCAAGCCGAGATTTCTCTGCGAATCGGAAACGGGACGAAAGTCGCTGTTTCGACGTAGATACCTAAGTTTAGGAACTACCCTTTGGGTATATACTTAAATTAGGAACTGTTAAATGTAACTAGTTTTGACTAGAGACATTATCTCCTATATCAGTGTTTAATCCGTTGCGGATAAAACCTTTATATTATAGACACTATGTTTTATTGATATAAGATGATACTGAGATAAATACATTAGATGTAAATAAAAGAATTTATATTTTGAATATAAATAAAATCTCAAACATATAGAATGACAAATAAATAGCTCAAATTGATTTGATCAATAGAGACTTATTTGTGGATTGTTGTCTGGGACACAATTATACAAGACTCGTATATCCACACTTTGGAAGAGTGGATACTAGGACTGATTTGACTATTCAAATAAAGTCTACGAATCTAGTTGTTAGGTAAAGTACCTAAAACACTGTTTACTTGGTAATAGTGTAAGTCCACCGATCTGTTAGCCCTATTCATGGTGAAGTAAGTGGGCCCATATCTAGCTAGGCTAGATGTGAACATGAATATTTCGTGACCCTAAACGGATGTGGCATCACGTTATGTTTAGTGTTTTCTTTGAAGAACACAATCGAAACTTTTAGAGTTTTCGACACGAAATAGACAAACGATCGGCTATAGTATTATGCCGCACGGTAAGACCGTATTGGAAAATACTTAAACAGTAAGTTTCATATGTACTTGAAAGAGTAAGTATTCTTTCAAATGAGGACTCCTCCGGAACACGTCAAAGTGACGGTGTGTCCGAACGGATTAACCGAATCATGTGGACATGATAAGATTAATCAAGAGTCGCTCTAAGCTACATTTCCTTCAACGGATAAGTTTTAACAGTGCAATAACTTATTTAGAATAAGGTTCCATATAAATCTGTTTGACAGATGTCATATAGGATATGAACAGGGAAGAAACAGGTTTCTCATTCCTGATAATTGGGTATGCCGGCATAACGTTTGGATGATACCAAACTAAGGACCCAAACGGATAAGTGCCAATATAGGTTATCCTAAGGGAAACATAAGTATAGTACTTATAAATCTCACATGAGAACAATGTGATTGTTGCTCACCATGCGGTTTTTTCTGAGAGAAATACCGATATGGCAGTGGTCAGTGGGAGGATAGTGATACTCGATGAAAATCGGAGTAATACTGTTCAAGGCACAAGGTCCGTAATGGAACACAAAGGTTCTTTTAACTGACGTTTTGAATAACATAATGGTTTATGATTTGACTCAAAACGAATAATTCTTGTGTATATAAGGAGGTTAGTGGAGAGCACTGATAATGAATTCCCATAAAGCAAATGGATGAAGCTTGGCTTTCTAGATATTCTTTCATAGAAAATTCTCCGTAGAATTCTGGGGAGTAACAACATTTAGGCAAGGAATAAAAGATCTACTGGGATAGATTTGGAGTTGTTACACTCTCTGGTAAAATTGTACATTAAAATGTTACTTGATAGGTGGTGTCCTCATACGCTTGAGCATATGGAGTCCGATAATGTCAATCCAAGTGATAGTCACTGGATTAAACATTAAGAACATCTGTTATATCTGAGAAGACTAAAGATGTGGTCTTAAACTAAAGGAGAAGGACAACCTGAAGTGACTGGGAATCACCGCTGCAAGTTTCAAACAATAAATACTACGGTACTATAAAGTTTGAATAACGGGCAGTGAGCTGGAAATATTCCGAGCAAGATACTGTTGCCGCCGAATAAACAACAAATGCGGATTATTGCTGCAGCTGAGGCAGCATAGAAGCCATTTGGATCGAAAATAAATCTAATTAGATTAGATATAGTTCTTTTAGCAGCTGAGCTAGGCGTCAGCACAGGCTAAGGAATTAAAGGTCTCGTCGACGATCCAGATATATACTTCTATATCATCGGATTCGTTCGGATCACACACATCGTGGCGATGTGATGATCGTATAAATCGTGTCAGACGATTATCAAACAAATCCGCTGACGAAAACCTTTCCTCAGCAATTTGAGCGAACCGTACATAGTTCGGGTGTTAGACACTCGAGTGACTGGCTATGTGCCAAGTGGGAGATTGTTGGATAATATGACCCATAGCGTCACTATTTGTACAGATCACGGTGTTGTGTACAAATTAACTATGTGACAAGGAAATTGGATAGACCCCTCGGAATCCCATTGGTATTATGACTATGTGTCTATGGGAGGCCGAAATCAAGGTAGGTGTGTAAAGTCTTAACCTGAGACTTACATCGCTAATACTTACGATAATCGATAGACTTTTGTCTTTGTGGTACAGGGCTTTAACCGGTTCTGCTTACACCACTTCTGGGTTTATCAGAGAGTCGTAGTGTATTGGGTGTGATGTCAAGACGGAAGTATCACTTCAGTTATAGTGGAGATGATGTCACGCAGGATATGGTATTAGTGCTCTTAAGTGTTGCGCAACCATCGGGATATTATGACCAGGTCATACATATCCGATTATAGAGACTAGTTACCAGACATCCGACATGTGCTTCGGACGGGGCAGACACTTATCCAGCCCCAGCCCTAGCACGTGACTATCCGATACTGGGCCGATATACACAATACTACGGTATACTACGCTTGATACAGATCTATATATTCCTGTAAGAATATTTCTGGAGAATTGGGTAGGCTTGGCGCTTTGCTAGAAGCCAACCTTGTCTTGTAAATCGGTATAAACGTAGTACGAGGTACTTACGTGTTCGGATAATCCGACGACCGTATTTACTGCCAACATATCCAGAGATCTCATGGGTCCCTTCCTGAAGATTCACCGATGATGTATAACTCGCACTTAATTAATCTAGGATTAATTAGAAGAGAGAGAAAATTAATCTGGGATTAATTGCGGAGATATTTTATCTGGGATAAAATATTAATAGAAGAGAGAGAACGATTAATTTGGAATTAATCGATAAATTAATATATTCGATATATTATAACGGAATTAGATTTCGACGCGGAATTGAAATTAGATTTTAATTCGGGCGAACGAATTAATTTAGAATTAATTCGTTAGCGACGTGAATAGTGATTTCGCTAGACGTAATCATTTAATTACGACGCAATGGAAAATTCGTTAATTTGGAATTAGCGAACCCGAGCCCGAGCGTGTTTGCGAGCGCATTCGTATTTCAAATTCGAGTGCGGCACGCAAGTCACGTCAAGCGTCAAATTGCTAGTCGCATCAATTGTCAAATCACTTGTTACTTTGAGTGATGTGACATGACATGTTGTCACTTTATTAAAGTGATGTGATGTGATGGAAAGCTTTATTGCTTTTTACTTTTTGGCTTTTGCTTTTGATTTTTTGAAATTCAAAAGTTTTGGTAATTGTTTTTAATTGGTTTTTGGAAAATCAATTTAATAAAAACAAATAAATATAAAAGTAAAAGCTTTTATTCTCTCTCTCCTCTCCTTTTCACGGACTTCTCTTTTCCCTCTCTTTTCCTCTTCCTTCTCCTCACGGTTTTGGAAACCGATTATTGTTCTTCAAAAATCTGGCTTTGACCGAATGAAGAAGAGAAGCAAGGAAGATGATAAGTGCTAGCACACACACATGAGTTATATTATGGTGATAGGGAAACGAATTTGTGAGCTTGGATTTATTTTTTGGAGCTTGAAGCTTGGAGCTTCAATGGAGGTCATCAATGGCCGAACATGGAGGAGACCACCACCACCAACGCCGAGCAGTCCACCTATGCGCAGCTCACTGCCGAGCAGAGACATGCAGTGCGTTTTTGGTCTTCGTAGCATCCAACCCATCAATGTGAGTATGAATTCCGCACCTCCTATGTTGTGTATTCATGCGTTTTCTTGCTTGATTTGTTGATATTGGGACTTGATTTAAACTCAACACGCGTTCGTATGGTGTTTGAGAACGCGTTCGAACGGTAAACAGAAGGTTCGCGTTCGTATATCGTTCGAGAACGCGTTCGAACGGAACCATAACTGATGCATTATGAAACTAATAAAGTGCGTGTGCGTTCGCATAGCGTTCGAGAACGCATTCGAACGGTAAACAGAAGGTTCGCGTTCGTATAGCGTTCGAGAACGCGTTCGAACGGAACCAGACCTGGTGCATGCAACATAAAGAATAAAAACAACAATGTCAAGCTCAGTATGTCCGATTAAACGTATCTTGCATTCAAACGAACACACCTCAACCGGTGTGGTGAAGTATCGTGGTAAAGGGCTTTAACCCCTCCCCGTAGGGGATCTTTCGTTCCACTTACTAAGCCCATGCGCTTTATTGAATCATGCATATATAGAATTGAAAACAATAATATCAAATGTAGTATGTCCGATTGAACGTGTCTTACATTCAACCGAACACACATCAACCGGCGCGGCGAATCATCATGGTAAAGGGCTTTGACCCCTCCCCATAGGGGATCTTTCATTCCACTTACTAAGCCCATGCGCTTGATTGAATCATACATAAATAAATAACATGCTAAATTCAAGTGACGAAAAATAAATAAATAAATCAACGCAACATGAAACAAGAGAAGGTGCCGTTTACTCAAGTGGTACGTGGAGTTGTATCCCAAGTACAGATCGCACTACCGTCCATTCGGATTCGGCTACAGAATTTATGTCTGGGTTTCCATCCTATATACCACGAGAGACGAAACCTCTGTGCGGCCCATTCCCGTTCTGGTAATTCTGCCTCTGCCAATACCCTCATAGATTGTATTTCCACTTCTACCGGCAATACTGCTTCCATTCCATAGACCAAAGAGTAAGGTGTGGCCCCTGTTGCTGTTCTTACTGATGTTCTGTACCCCCACAAAGCATACGGTAATTTCTTGGCCCAATCTCTGCAATTTTCTGTCATCTTGGCTAGAATCGTCTTTATAGTCTTGTTGGCTGCCTCAACTTCCCCATTTTCCTGCGGCCTGTACGGTGATGACTTGTGGTGGCCTATCCCATACCTCTGTAACATTGCCTTCGTCTCTCCTTGAAACTGAACTCCGTTATCCGTCACTACATGATGCGGCATACCATACCGACAAATGAGGTTCCAAAGTATAAACTTTGCCATCTGCTTTGCTGTAACATTGCGGAATGATTCGGCTTCCACCCACTTCGAGAAGTAATCTACTGCCACTACTATGAAGCGATGCCCATTCGACGCATTCGGTCGAATTTCTCCAATCATATCGATTCCCCATGCTGAGAAAGGCCACGGCTCTGACAACCCGTGTAACTCTGTGTGCGGTAAGTGATTCAAATTACCATGTGCTTGACAGTCATGACAGTGCTTCACCATCTTTGTGCAATCTGTTTCCATGGTTGACCAATAAAAACCTTGTCTCACTATCTTACGGGACAGATTCAACCCGTTCATGTGCGGACCACATACCCCGGCGTGTATTTCTTCCATTACATGCTGGGCTTCTTCCCTTCTCCAACACTTCAACTGAATACCGTTTGCTTGTATCTTGTATAGTTCCCCTTTCAAAGTCACATACTGGGAAGCTAACTTCTGGATAGCTATTATGTTTTTTCTGCCGGCCCCTTCCGGGAGTTCACCATGTTCTAGATACCTCTGAATGTCATAATACCAAGGCTTACCGTCGTCAACCTTAACTTCCAGAATTCTTTCCGCCTCATAAACAGGTCTGCTTGCTGTTGCCAGTACCAACGGTTTCATCACTAACTTTTCTGGATTTTCCCAAGTCGCTGCAAGTGTAGCTAATGCATCTGCCATCTGATTCTCTTCTCTCGGTAAGTGCTGAAACTTACACTCGGGGATAACCTGTGCCAACTTCATGAGGTGAAAGAGGTAAGGCTTCAACCGTTCTTCTTTCAATTCTCATTCTCCTCGCATCTGCTGGACTACCAACATAGAATCTCCGTAGACTTCCACACTCCCGGCCTTCAAGGCTATTAATGCTGTCAAACCAAAAGCACATGCTTCATACTCGGCCATGTTATTAGTCACTATGAATGTCAACCTCTTGGCCAAAGGCAAAGTCTCTCCCTCGGGGGTTACTATCACGATCCCGATTCCGGCCCCCTTGTAATTCACTGCTCCGTCAAAGTACATCTTCCATCTCTGAACTGTTATTGCTTGGATCTCTTCATTTAGAAATTCAAACTTATACTGATCCCCCTCAATAGGTTGCCTTGCCAGAAACTCTGCTACTGCTCGCCCTTTGATCACTTTGGAGATGAGATACTCAATGTCAAACTCTGTCAGTAATACCAACCATCTGCCCAATTTTCCCACTAGTGAAGGCACCGAATGAAGATACTTCAGAGGATTCTCATTTGCCACTACCTGGATCTTGTATGACTGGAAGTAATGTCGCAACTTTCTGGAAGCCCATACCTGCAAGACAGATCTTCTCAACTCCTGATATTGAGCCTCATACGGAAGCATCTTCTTACTCAGATAATAGACTGCATGTTCTACTCCTGTCTCATCTGCCTGTACCATCATTGCCCCCAGTGCTTCTGATTCAATAGCCAAATACAATATCAAAGGTCTGCCCGGTCTCAGAGGTTTCAATACATGTGGCTTTACCAAGTACTCTCTGATTCTGTCGAAGGCGGTCTGACACTGTTCATTCCATCTCACTGGCTAATCTTTTCTCAACAGTTTGAAGATAGGCTCACATACCGATGTCAACTTAGCAATGAACCGACTGATGTACTGAATCTTCCCCAAGAATGCTCTGACTTCTTTTTCTGTCTTTGGTGCAGGCATTTCTGTGATTGCCTTGATCTTTTCGGAGTCTACCTCTATTCCGCCCATTCCCACTGTATAACCAAGCAATTTCCCTGATGTCACCCCAAACACACATTTCTTAGGGTTTAGCAGCAGGTTGTATCTGTCAACTCTCTGAAGAAACCTTTCCAGTGCTTCAATATGCCCAACCCTTGTCTCTGATTTCACCATCATGTCATCCACATACACCTCAATCTCTTTGTGCATCAAGTCGTGGAATAATGTAGTGGCCATCCGCTGATAGGTAGCCCCCGCATTCTTAAGCCCAAACGGCATAACCTTGTAACAATAAGTACCCCACTCAGTAACAAATGCAGTCTTATGTTTGTCTTCCTCAGCCATGAGAACCTGATTGTAACCTGAAAATCCATCTGCAAATGAATACATAGTAAATAAAGCCGCACTATCAACCAGAACATCTATATGCAGCAGAGGAAAATCATCTTTCGGACAAGCCTTGTTGAGATCTCTGTAGTCTACACACATTCTGACCTTCCCGTCTTTCTTTGGCACCGGTACTATATTAGCCAACCATTCGGGATACTTTACCACTTCCAGAAACCCCACATCTATCTGTTTTTTAACCTCCTCTCTGACTTTCTCAGCCCATTCTGGTCTCATCCGTCAGAGTTTCTGTTTTACTGGCCTCATATTCGGATAAGTTGGTATTTTGTTCTGGGCAATGTTTCTGTCTACCCCGGGCATGTCCTCATAGGACCAAGCAAACACTTTGGCATATCTGACCAACACTGCTTCTAGTTTTGTCCTCTCTTCAGAGGTAACTTCACTTGCAATCAGAATTTCCTTGGGGTTCTCAAGCGTACCCAAGTTAAATGCAGTAGTTCTGGCCAAACTGATATCAAATATGCTTGATTCGTGCAGAGTAAGTGGAAATGACTCAGGCAAGTAAGCAAAAGAAATGTCTTTATTATTGGATAATGCGGAAGTACATTCAAACAAATCATGAAGGTAAATGTCTTCATCATCTATAGACACTTCTTCCTCTGCAATCAGGTCTTCCTCAAGCTTTTCGTCCTCTCCCAGAGTCAGGTTCTCCAACTTCATCAATTCTTCCTCCCAATTCTATGTTTCCACAGTTTCTTTAGTCAGCGGTTTCTCACCCAACAAATCCTGGAAGATCTCAAATCCAGGCACCACAATCCCATTAACTTCCACAGGTTCAGGCTCCCCTTGATATCCTAAAGCTTTCACAAAACATTCCATCAGTTTCAGGCCCTTTTTCTTGACCTTCGGCTTTTCTTCATCAGATTTGTACCCCAAACCCTTCCGAGTAGTCTGTCATCTGAAATCTGGTAATTTTGAACCTTGACCCGGCTCAAACTTCATTTTCTCCATAATTCTAGCCACCCTAGGATCCACCCATTCCTCAAAAGTAGCTGACACCTGAAACCTTGTGAAAGGTTGTACCTCCAAGGCAGCCACGACATTATCTAATTCAGCCCGGATGGTAACAACTTCTCCCTCATACGGGAACTTGATCATCTGGTGCAAAGTGGAGGGCACGCCCCCAAGTTTTTGAAACCAAGGCCTTCCCAACATTAAGGCGAAAGTAGCCGGGATGTCCAGTACTGTGAACTCAACCTCATCTTCAATCGGTCCTACCTTGACCATAGCCACAAAGGTACCCTCAACTCCCCTTTCACTGTCATCATAAGCCTTAATAGTCATACTGGAGGGGTCCAAGTCTGTTGCTTTCATACCCAATCTTGCCAGAATTTTCAACGGGCACACATTGATGGACGAACCGTCATCCACCATTACACATGAAATTTTCTTGCCCCTCACTTCGGCCCTGATAAATAGAGGCCTATTATGATTCTCCCCTCCGACGGGAGTTCATCCTCATAAAAAGATATCTGCAAAGCTTCTTTCTGAACTGACCCAACAAACATTGCAGGGTTGGCGTCTTCCGGTACCACAATCTTGCTCAAGGCCTCAACCATGGCCTGCCTATGCTCTCGAGATGCACATAACAGTTCCTAGATACTCACTTGTGCTCTAGTCTTCCTCAATTGCCTCAGCACTATATCCCCCTCAGTATTTTCTGCAGTCTCAACCACTTCTCTATCATCTGTCAAAACTTCCTTACCCTTTTCCGCCGCATCATTGTAGAAACGACCACTGCGCGTCATTCCCCTTACTTCTTCTTCATCACTGCTAGAGAAATCAAGCCAAAAGTTTTTCCCCTGCTCAAACTCATCTTCACTAGTACTATCCCAGATTCCCAGGCAAAAGGCTTGAGGGTGAAAGGATTTCAGGACAAGGTCTTCTGGGAGGCCATAATTGATCATATAGGCTGGTGGTGGTACGACACGGTAGTTGGGTAAGGGGTTTATGTGTGTGTCAGGCTGTTCTGTTTCTGGGTCGAGTATTTTCTTGGAGTCTATCAGGTCTTGGATTTCATGGCGGAGTCGGGCGTAATTGTCAGTGTCATGGCCCTTTTGTTGGTGAAAGTGACAGTAAAGACTTAGGTTATAATGTGATGGTAGGGGATTGGGTAATGGCTTGGCTTCCAAGGGTTTTAAGAGCCCTTGCCTCTTCAGTTTCTCTAATACCTTGGACATGGGCCTTCCCAAGTTGGAAAACTGCCGGTTCCGGATAGCGGCAATCTCAGCAGAAACGGGCTTTGCTCCCGATGCTCCCCCAATGGGCCTCCTGTTCATACCATAGAATTTTCTATTCTCGGCCTATTCTTCCTCAATATCCATGACAGTTTCCCTCAACTGCCGAAAGTCTGCAATCATGGAGGTCATCCTCCTCAACTTGCTGTAAATGGAGGGCTTGGTGCCCTTGATAATCATCTTAATCTGATCCTTCTCTGAAGGCCTAGTCTGCATCTTCAATAACTGACCCCTCCACTGGTCCACATACTCCTTAAAACTCTCCTCCGCTTTCTGCTTAACATTCTCTAGATCATGGAGAGACAGATCGATCTCTAGGTCAGTGACATACTGTTTTAGGAAGGCATCAGCCAACTCCCTCCAATCTTCCTTCACTTTCTTCTCCAAACTGTGGTACCATACCACGGGAGCTCCCTCGAGTGACATTCCAAACATTTTCTGCACTTGGCGCTGAGATAAGCCAACTGAACTCATGACTGATACAAACTGTCAGAGATGCACCCTTGGATCCCCATTCCCGGTAAACTTAGCCATATCAGGCATCTTGAACTGTGCCGGCAACTGTTCCTCGAAAGTCAGTGTGTCATAATCCAGCAAATCCTCATTCTTACCCCTCATCTTGCAGGTAACCGACTCAACCTGATCTCGAAGTTTCTGTAACTCTGCTTGAGACCCAGATACTCTGCCTGCTGCATACTCTGCCATATCATCATCAAAAGCGGGGGTATCATCCCTCAATCTGTTCGGAGATTCCTCTTGCCTCACATCCCCAGAATTAACCCCGGCACGAGACCCAGCTATACCAGCCATAGCAGTAGTCAAAGCTTGCAACTGTTCAGTGATCTTGGCGAGACCGTTCTCTAACTGATCCATACGGGATACCTCATTATCGGATTCACTCATACTTGTTCTTTTAGTGAGTCTTGTCCATTCTCTAACCCAAACGGTATCTATGATGTCTTTTTGAGACATAGACGGTGTTAACATGATATATGTATGCATGAGGTGCACAGGATGCATGTAACATATATAACATATTAAATCAATTAAAATTTTCAAACAAATCGGCCCGTTACCATTTTAGAATTTTTCGGGCTAATTGTCACAGGAGTGAACCCATCCCAGTTTAAATGGCCCAACAAGTTCACGTCTCATGACAAGGAGCCCAACTAAATCCAAATGGCAATGTTCCGAACACACGCACAAAGTGGCCCATCAACACTTAGACGCCTTTGGCCCAATAGTCATGAAATACGTTCTTGTCCCAGTTTAAATGGCCCAACAAGCCCATATCCCATGACAAATGGTCCAAATGGATCCAAACGACGATGTTCCCAAACACAAGCATAGAAGAAAGATGATGCAAACATAACGTAATAATTTCTACATAATGGCCCATCAACATTTCAGAAGCTTCGGGCCTAATAGTCATAAGGTACGAACTCGCCCCAGTTTAAATGGCCCAGCAAGTCCGCATTTCTGACAATAGTCCAACTGCATCCAAATGAGGATGGTCCACAAGCACATACACAAGGAAATAATTGTTACTTTAGCCAACTGGGTCTTTGGGTGGGTTAGCAAGAGTATAGATAAAGGCTCTCACCGGCGAATGATGGCCCACAACTAGGTCTCCCCACTCAAGGGTTCGAGCAGCCAAGTGAGCGCACCCTTTTTTATACACTGAGGTACGTGCCAATGAGCTATGGTGTGTGACAGACTGTCAAATGGATTTCCCGTTGTAGATTCCCCAGAGGGAAGGTGGAGCGAGGCTCACTTAAATACCTAAGCCTCTTAGGCTCTTATCGCTTGGTGTCAGGAATAAACAACGAATCCTCCAAATTAGTCCATCACAATAGGCCAGCTTTTCCTTCTAGAAAGGTAGTGAATGAAGGAAGACACCAAACCATTACCTAGCCTCAAAATGCCTTTGATTAAACCCTCACTTTATCCACTATAAACACGGTCAATTAAAACATAAATCCAAACATCACAAGACAATATTTCGGGGCCGATTCTCTATCCCCAGTGGAGTCGCCAGACTGTGGGAACACAGAAACTGGGCGACGCATGCTGTTCCAGGCTCAAGACCTAGTTGGGAGTACGGAGTAGTCCGCGGGGAACTAAACCGGAGAATAATGGAGTCGCCACCCGGTGTGAACCGGGAAAATGAGATTTAAGGCCGCACTCACCCCTCGCAAGGGAAGACCTCAAACCATTGGGTTCGGAATGGTCCCTTACTCATGCCACTTGTAATGACATGATTTATGTAATAATTTAATCAGGCTTAAGTAGCACTTATTTCCGAGAGTATCATGCTTCTAAATTCACATGTACAAAATAAAACTTATACATACATTTCACATATATCTCACATCTAAGATTGCATGCTCGGAAATACCTCAAAGTAACAACGAACATACAACTTCATTTAGCATATCATATTCACGAAAAACACATGCTTGAAAATACCTCAAAGTAACAACGAACATACGACTTCATTTAGCATATCATATTCACGAAAAACACAAGCATACATAATAACAGTACAAGCATACATGTGAGCATTTTTCCAAGTGATACGTGGAATTGTATCCCAAGTACAGACCGCACTATCGTCCATTCGGAATCGTCTACGGAATTTATGTCTGGGTTTCCATCTGATATACCACAAGAAATAATACTCCAAAGTCATCATGACATAGGTATATGAATCGTAATGCGTTAAATCATGACTAAGGCAAACGACGCAACCAATGGAATAAACATGCTTTTCATTATGATGTGCACAAAGATAAGAATGACTATATGGGGTTTCATAAAAAATCACCTAAGAAACAATTATACATGGCATGTGATGAATATGTCTCAGTTCAGAGTGTTCGCGTTCGTGTAGTGTTCGTAAACGCATTCGAATGGTAAACAGAAGGTTCGCGTTTGTATGACGTTTGATAACGCGTTCGAACATAATCAGACCTGATGCATGATAAGACTAAGAAAGTGCGTGTGCGTTCGCGTAGCGTTCGAGAACGCGTTCGAACGGTAAACAGAAGGTTTACGTTCGTATAGCGTTCGAGAACGCGTTCGAACGGAACCAGACCTGATGCATGCAACATAAAGAATAAAAACAACAATGTCAAGCTCAGTATGTCCGATTAAACGTATCTTGCATTCAAACGAACACACCTCAACCGGCGCGGCGAAGTATCGTGGTAAAGGGCTTTAACCCCTCCCCGTAGGGGATCTTTCGTTCCACTTACTAAGCCCATGCGCTTGATTGAATCATGCATACATAGAATTGAAAACATTAATATCAAATGTAGTATGTTCGATTGAACGTGTCTTGCATTCAAACTGATATCAGATATGCTTGATTCGTGCAGAGTAAATGGGAATGACTCAGGCAAGTAAGCAAAAGAAATGTCTTTATTATTGGATAATGCGGAAGTACATTCAAACAAATCAGGAAGGTAAATGTCTTCATCATCTATAGACACTTTTTCCTCTACAATCAGGTCTTCCTCAGGCTTTTCATCCTCTCCCAGAGTCAGGTTCTCAAACTTCATCAATTCTTCCTCCCAATTCTCTGTTTCCACAGTTTCTTTAGTCAGCGGTTTCTCACCCAACAAATCCTGGAAGATCTCAAATCCAGGCACCACAATCCCATTAACTTCCACAGGTTCAGGCTCCCCTTGATATCCTGAAGCTTTCACAAAACATTCCATCAGTTTCAGGCCCTTTTTCTTGACCTTCGGCTTTTCTTCATCAGATTTGTACCCCAAACCCTTCCGAGTAGTCTGTCCTTTGAAATCTGGTAATTTTGAACCTTTACCCGGCTCAAACTTCATTTTCTCCATAATCCTAGCCACCCTAGGATCCACCCATTCCTCAAAAGTAGCTGACACCTGAAACCTTGTGAAAGGTTGTACCTCCAAGGCAGCCACGGCATTATCTAATTCAGCCCGGATGGTAACAACTTCTCCCTCATACGGGAACTTGATCATCTGGTGCAAAGTGGAGGGCACGCCTCCAAGTTTGTGAAACCAATGCCTTCCCAACAATAAGGCGAAAGTAGCCGGGGTGTCCAGTACTGTGAACTCAACCTCATCTTCAATCGGTCCTACCTTGACCATAGCCACAAAAGGCTGAGTATTAGGTTTGTTTGGTCGCTTATTTGGTCGGTCAAAGGGGAGCGTGGTTAACATGCTGTGTGAATAAGGGTGTAGGTGGCTTGAGTCGGTTGAGGGCTTCACGTGGAGAGTGAGTTGCTGGTAGTGGGCGTGGCTGTGAAGATGAGGGGCTGATGAGTGGAGGGTTTGCGGCAGTGAGTGAGGGATGTTTGTGGGTTTTTTAGTCACTGCAAAGGAGGGCTAATGGTGCGTCTAAACTGGCTGAATTGAAGGGTTTGTTCTCGGTTTGTCTGGCTGGTGGCGTGAGCAGGCAGTGAAGGCTAGGTGGCTAATTGGAAGGGCGTGAGTGTAGTGGTGTGCATATTATGAAGTGGGGGGTAGAGAGTAAGGTGCTGTATGGTCAGTAGGGTTTGCCGAGTTTGTTTAACGTGGCCATACATGGGAGAGAGAAAGGTTTATGGCTGTGCATGGTGTAACATGAAGCAATGAGGGGATTTGCGAGAGATGGGCGTGAAGCAAGGGTGCAGATGTGAGGGCTGACGAAGGACAGTGCAAGGGCTGTTAGGATTAGTTTTAGGTTTTATTTGTGGTTGCTTGGAGAAGCCGGGAAGAGTGTTTTGGGTTTTTGTTGTTTGTTAAAGGGGGTCTGCTCGGTGATGATAAGAAAGTATAAGGTCTTTAGGGTTTAGCTTTGTTTTTCATGGAGAAGAGGGGTTGCTCCGTGAGGGGGGTGTTTACGTGAGAGAGAGAGAGAGCTGGGACGCGAGCAGTTCGTATTGCCGAGAGAGAGATCCAGTGGATGAGAGATGTCGTTGAAGGGTTATTTGTGAGGAAGAGAGGCGTGAGGGCTGCTTTCACGGCATGGGCTTGCTGATCACCATTTTGTCTTCGTTTTTAGTTCTCGGCTACAGGGCAGTGCACTGGTCGTAGGGTTTAACGTGAATGTTAGGTGACTGTTCGGCTGAGAGAGAATATTTGGTTTGTTGGTGGGGTCTTGGCACTAGAGCAGTGGCCGTTTTGAGCAGTGAAAGGGGTGGTAAAGACGTGAAGAATGTGCGGCTTTGAGTGCAGAGGCGTGAGGATAGTGTTGGTCGTGATGGGGTAATGAAGGTGTTTAGTCGGTCAGAGGCTAGTTTGAAGGCAGGGGCTTGTTAGGGTTCTGAGGGTTGCTTTGTGTGAGAATGAGGGCTGTGAACTATGTCTGCGTTGTTAAGAGCGAACTAGGGTTTATTTCTTTTGTTTTTACCGTCAGAGTCTGAGGGAGAAGGAGAGGCAGTGAGTTATCTTTATATAGTGGTGAGTTAGGTTTAGGATTTTCTTGGAAATGATCTATTTAATTTCGGAATTAGAATTTATTTTAATTAGGAATTTTATTTAATTAGATATTAATTTAGATTTAATTTAATTTCGTTTAATTTAATTTAATTAGTTATCTAATTCGATTTCAATTGTATTTTAATTTAATTTAATTGAATTAGCTTTAATTTAATTTAATTTAATTTGTGACATGTATTTTAAATGTTTTATTTATTTAATTTGTGAGATGTGATTTAATGGGTTTGATGTGTTTTAAAATAGAGATCCAACAAGCGAACCCGAAGCGAAACAAGCGAGTTAACTCTAACGAAAATACTGATTTCCAACTTTACCCTTCCAACGTCCGTTTCCCACGGCTTTCACAACTAAGAGGTAGTGTCTCCATACGAGACTCATCATCGGGCTAATATGCAAAAATGCAGTGCCTACAGTCGCCCCCACTTTGATGGGACTTGTGCAATATGTAACAGTGACAATCCTATAAAATTTATGCAATGCATTTTCACCACCTGGTTTGCCCGTTGCTTTGAACCGATTTGATGATGTAGTAGATATGGTGGCGAGGTGCCTCCACCTCTGGGCTTTGTTCCCGAACCACCGAATGTGAATTGTGACTATGATGCAGTTGGCCCTCGACCCTGGGACGCATCCCGGAACTGCAACTGACAACGGGGGCACCTCGACCCTGGGCACCTCGACCCAACACCACTGACAATAGGGACCTCGCCCTCGAACTGATGATGTAGTGGGTACCTCGACCCGGAACTACAACCGACAACGGGGGCACCTCGACCCTGGCCACCTCGACCCAACACCGCTAACAATAGGGACCTCGCCCTCGACCTGATGATGTAGTGGGCACCTCGAACTGGGCACCTCGACCCGGAACTACAACCGACAACGGGGGCACGCATCTCGACCCTGGGCACGCATCTCGACCCAATACCGCTGACAATATGGACCTCTCCCTGAATATGATGATGTAGTGGGCACCTCGACCCTGGGCACGCATCTCGACCCGGAACTACAAACGACAACGGGGGCACGTATCTCGACCATGGGCACGCATCTCGACCAAATACCGCTGACAATAGGGACCTCGCCCTGAATATGATGATGTAGTGGGCACCTCGACCCTGGGTACGCATCTCGACCGGAACTACAAACGACAACGGGGGCACGCATCTCGACCCTGGGCACGCATCTCGACCCAATACCACCGACAATAGGGACCTCGCCCTGAATATGATGATGTAGTAGGCACCTCGACCCTGGGTACGCATCTCGACCCGGAACTACAAACGACAACGGGGGCACGCATCTCGACCATGGGCACGCATCTCGACCCAATACCGCTGACAATAGGGACCTCGCCCTGAATATGATGATGTGGTTGTGCTAACCCCGTACCTAGGGTGTCGCATATATGATGATGGTCCATTTTTGAACCGTGCTCCATTTCTGGAGTGCCATTTTCGGCATGCTAAACCCCATTTCTGAGGCATCGCTGATGTGATGATGGTCCATTTCCGAACCGAGTTGATAAAGTAGGCCTCGACCCTGGGATTCATTCCCAAAACTGCTGGTGAAGTGGGCCTCGGCCCTGTGATTCATTCCTTGGATTAAATTCTGATGATGTGGGCCTCGGCCCTGGGATTCATTCCCTGGATTCATTCCAAAATTCTGACGATGTGGGCCTCGGCCCTGGGATTCATTCCAAAATTCTGGCAATGTGGGATTCATTCCCCTGGGATTCATTCCCGATTGTGTTGATGTGTGCCTCGGCCCTAGGATTCATTCCCTGGATTCATTCCAAAACTCTGCTGATGTGGGCCTCGGCCCTGGGATTCATTCCCTGGATTCATTCCAAAACTTTGCTGATGTGGGCCTCGGCCCTAGGATTCGTTCCCTGGATTCATTCCAAAATTCTGCTGATGTGGGCCTCGGCTCTGGGATTCATTCCCTGGGATTCATTCCAAAACTCTGCTGATGTGGGCCTCGGCCCTGGGATTCATTCCCTGGATTCATTCCAAAACTCTGCTGATGTGGGCCTCGGCCATGGGATTCATTCCCTGGATTCATTCCAAAACTTTGCTGATGTGGGCCTCGGCCCTAGGATTCGTTCCTTGGATTCATTCCAAAATTCTGCTGATGTGGGCCTCGGCCCTGGGATTCATTCCCTGGATTCATTCCAAAACTCTGCTGATGTGTCTCTATACCCGAAGTGTCGTACCTGGAAAACTGATCTGATGTAATGTGGGCATCGCCCCCAGAATGCCATACCCGGCAGAACTGATCTGATGTAATGTGGGTCTCGCCCCCAGAATTCCATACCCGGCAGAACTGATCTGATGTAATATGGGCCTCGCCCCCAGAATGCCATATCCGGTAGAAACTGATACTGATGCCAATGATGTGGGCCTCGCCCTCAAATGATGCTGATGTGGGCCTCGACCCTATGACGCATCCCCAAAACTGATACTGATATGGGTCTCGACCCCAAACTGAAACTGATGTGGGCCTCACCCCCAGACTGATACTGACGTGGGCCTCGCCCCAAAACTGATACTGATATGGGCCTCAACCCTGGGACTCATCCCCAAAACTACTACTCATATGTTGCTGATTCTGGTTGGCTTGTCTTTGCCGCTTTCTCTTTTTCTTCTTTGAAACCTGTGAATACAAAACAAAACAAACACAAAAAAGAATGCAAAATACGTTACGTGTATGCATGCATGAATGAATTTCCTATTCCATTGGATTAGGTCTTCCGCCAGTTCTCCAAGTGATTGCTCAGTCTTCTTTCTGGTTTCATGACTTAATATCTTGTTCTGTCCCTGATTCGCGATGTGGGAGACTGGTCGCCCCCAGTCTTGGTTTACCTTTCTAGTCTCCGCTGTTTGCACTTGGTTAAGATGAACCACATGGTGGGGCCTTCCATATCATCATGCTATGTCACATGCTACGAAATAGTCCCAATAGTTATACATATCATTGTCCTCAAAGAATGCTCAGTAATGAAACCAGAGAACCTTCAAAACATTCGATGCAACTCAAATCCAAGTCTTTGAACAAATGATCTATGCCAGACTCAAAGTGTGTGTGTGCAAAAGTTCCTTCGCAGATTCATCCCCAGGTAAGACGACTCAATGATTTCGTCAAAAAATCGGGATCGATGGGTCAAACCAACCTAGATATCTCAATTATACCTGCAGTTGCTTTTCTGTGCTCAATGTGGTATTGTTTTCTTTCTTTTTTGTCTCTCTCTTTTTTCTTTTCATTTTGAAACGTCTTTTTTTTTTCTTTCTCTTTTTTTCAACGCACCTACCCTTTAAGGTAGCATTTCTCCTCATGGTGGTCCTAATACTCGCCCATGGGTAGCTTCACGCTTATCGGTTATAGGTGGTTTGATTCTTTTCTTTAGAGACTTTTCTTTTATTTTCAAACATAACACACATCATAACATAAGCAAATCAAGATAGACATCTAAGCAAACGGTCATTCACCGACCTACAATTTCTTCAACTAGTCACTTTGCAAACTACTCAGGTTTTCACCGCTAAGAACCTATAGTGAAGTGCTTACGAGTCTAACATAGATTAATCGTTCAAAGTATCAGATAAAAGCACATCAAGAGTTTATCGTTTCTAAGGTTTCACCTTAAAGCAATCAATTTCATCATCGGACTTATGTCTAACTATCAAGGACTAAAAACAAACAATTTTTTTTTCTTTTCTTCTTTTTTTTTTCTTTTCTTTTTTTCCTTTTTTCTTTTTTTTTTATTTTTTCCTTTTTTTTGGGCCCACCACGGTCTTTCTATCATTGCCGTAAAATTTTATGTTTTTCGACTTCATTTTCCAGGATATCCATATTTGCTAAACTCTCTTGACGAACTTTTTATTTTTAATCTCTAACCCAACGGATATCTATGATGACTTTTAAGACACAAGGGTTAACATGATGCGTGTATGCATGGATGCATGAGATACGTGCAATGTATGCAATATATAAGCCCATTTAAAAATTTTCACACTAGTTGGCCCATTATCATTTTAAAACCCCCTCAACCCACTATAGAAACGGTCAACTAAAGCACAAACCATACACATCACAAGACATGATTTCGGGGCCGATTCTCTAGATCCCCAGTGGAGTCGCCAGACTGTGGGACACAGAAACTGGACGACGCTGTTCTAGGCTCACGGCCTAGTTGGGAGTACGAAATAACATGGAGTCGCCACCCGGTGTGAACCGGGACAAAGATTTAAGGCCGCACTCACCCCTCGCAAGGGAAGACCTCAAACCGTTGGGTTCGGAATGGTCCCTTACTTATGTCACTTGTGATGATATGATTTGTGCAATAAACTAACCGAATCTATTCAACATGCTCAAGAACAACCTATATCTAGTTCATGCTCATAAAGATAAATCCTATGTCTAAGTTTGCATGCTTGGAAAGTAAGTCATCATAAAACAGGACAACACACGTCAATCTCATGAACATATTTCAATTATTTAATGCGAAATGCAAACAATAACATAAACTTAATGCAAGTTCCAAATGCAAAACGAATAACTAATCATGCTTAAAAATAAACAACTAACTAAGCTAAATCATGCTTTAATAACAAATAAATAACCTACGAACTACAACATGCTCACACACGAGTTTGGATGAGACGAAATGCGTGTCTCTTAAGTGGTACGTGGCGTTGTATCCCGAGTACAAACCGCACTACCGTCCATTCGGATTCGGCTACAGAATTTTCGTCCGGGTTTCCATCCTCTTTTGTCGTCTCACGAAAGGGTGTTACACGGCCGTTGGAAGGGTGGATGATCCGCAACTCTTTCGGTTAACTAACTCAACGTTTTCCTTCGCTGTTTCGCTATTCAAGCTGCTGTTTTCACTCCGTTTCGCAAATGCTTCCTCGCTGTTTTGCTGCTGGTTTATGCAGTCTTAGAGGGCTAAAATATGGGCTGTTTGGAGGCTAATAGGGGCTGCGGTTTTAGAAGGGTTTAAGGGCAATTTTTGTCACTGTTTTGGGGTTGATTTAGGGTGTTTTCTGGACTGTTTTCAGGGTCAGATTTACGGCAATCCTGGGCAGTAAATGAGGCTGTTTGCGGCAGGTTTAGGGGCTGGACAGTGGGCTGTTTCAGGCGTGATTTAGAGGCAATTAGCGTGAAGGGTTTATGGCAGTGAGTGGGTTGGTTAAGGGCAGTTTGTGGCGTGTTTATTGTTGTCGGTTATGAAAGTCCTTTGTGGCTTTGTGCGTGTCAGTTTTCTAGGGACATGAGGTCTGCATGGTTAGTGGGGTTTGAAGAGGGCATGTGGAGTCGCCAGACTGTGGGAACACAGAAACTGGGTGACGCATGTTGTTCCAGGCTCAAGACCTAGTTGGGAGTACGGAGTAGTCCGCGGGGAACTAAATCGGAGAATAATGGAGTCGCCACCCGGTGTGAACCGGGAAAATGAGATTTAAGGCCGCACTCACCCCTCGCAAGGGAAGACCTCGAACCATTGGGTTCGGAATGGTCCCTTACTCATGCCACTTGTAATGACATGATTTATGTAATAATTTAATCAGACTTAAGTAGCACTTATTTCCGAGAGTATCATGCTTCTAAATTCACATGTACAAAATAAAACTTATACATACATTTCACATATATCTCACATCTAAGATTGCATGCTCGGAAATACCTCAAAGTAACAACGAACATACAACTTCATTTAGCATATCATATTCACGAAAAACACATGCTTGAAAATACCTCAAAGTAACAACGAACATACGACTTCATTTAGCATATCATATTCACGAAAAACACAAGCATACATAATAACCGTACAAGCATACATGTGAGCACTTTTCCAAGTGATACGTGGAATTGTATCCCAAGTACAGACCGCACTACTGTCCATTCGGAATCGGCTACGGAATTTATGTCTGGGTTTCCATCCGATATACCACAAGAAATAATACTCCAAGTCATCATGACATAGGTATATGAATCGTAATGCGTTAAATCAGGACTAAGGCAAACGACGCAACCAATGGAATAAACATGCTTTTTATTATGATGTGCATAAAGATAAGAATGACTATATGGGGTTTCATAAAAAATCACCTAAGAAATAATTATACATGGCATGTGATGAATATGTCTTAGTTCAGTGTGTTCGCGTTCGTGTAGCGTTCGTAAACGCGTTCGAACGGTAAACAGAAGGTTCGCGTTCGTATGGCGTTTGATAACGCGTTCAAACGTAATCAGACCTGATGCATGATAAGACTCAGAAAGTGCGTGTACGTTCGCGTAGCGTTCGAGAACGAGTTCGAACGGTAAAAAGAAGGTTTGCGTTTGTATAGCGTTCGAGAACGCGTTCGAACGGAACCAGACCTGATGCATGCAACATAAAGAATAAAAACAACAATGTCAAGCTCAGTATGTCCGATTAAACGTATCTTGCATTCAAACGAACACACCTCAACCGGCGCGGCGAAGTATCGTGGTAAAGGGCTTTAACCCCTCCCCGTAGGGGATCTTTCGTTCCACTTACTAAGCCCATGCGCTTGATTGAATCATGCATACATAGAATTGAAAACATTAATATCAAACATAGTATGTCCGATTGAACGTGTCTTGCATTCAACCGAACACACATCAACCGGCGCGGCGAAGCATCGTGGTAAAGGGCTTTAACCCCTCCCCATAGGGGATCTTTCATTCCACTTACTAAGCCCATACGCTTGATTGAATCATACATAAATAAATAACATGCTGAATTCAAGTGACGAAAAATAAATAAATAAATCAACGCAACATGAAAGAAGAGAAGGTGCCGTTTACTCAAGTGGTACGTGGAGTTGTATCCCAAGTACATGCCGCACTACCGTCCATTCGGATTCGGCTACGGAATTTACGTCTGGGTTTCCATCCTATATACCACGAGAGACGACACTCTTTTATTCATCCAATACCCACAACACACATCATACACAAACAAGATTCAACAAATAAGTAAAATACAATCCAAATAAATAACAAAAGTCACATAAAGATGGGTGTGAAAAGTACCCTCAGGTCTAACCTTTTAAGCCGTCTCTCGGACTCGCGTTTCACAAAGATCGGAAGAGGTAAAGCTCCGCAACTTTTCTGGTTCACTGGTTTGCCTTTTCCTTCGCTGTTTTGCCGCTCAAGCTACTATTTCGACTCCGTTTTGCTGCTGTTTCCTTGTGGTTTTTCTGTTGTTTCCTCTGTATTTTCTGCTTATTGTTTCAGGTCTTGTTTTGGTGTTTTAGGCTACTGTTTTTGACGTAGTTTACCGTTGTTTTAAGGTGATTTTGGGCTGCTGTGTTTGGTGTGTTTTTCGGTGATGTGTGGAGGTTTTGTGGGGCTGGTTTTTGGTGGTGATTATGGGTTGTTTTGGTGGTTGTAGGGGGTGTGAATGGCTACTGTATTTTCAGTGATATGAGGGTAAGGATGAAGGGAATGGTTTGCTATTTTTCTTGTGATTGGCGTGTGATGTCTAGGATTCTTGTTTTAATTTTCGTGTGAGTTATGTATGAGCTCTAGAGAGGTTTTTCTTGTATGAATGAGCTAGGGGAGTGCATTTCTTGGTTAGAGGTTGTTTATATAGAGAAGGGCTAGGGCTTCACCTTGTCTCACAAGGAAGGGATTTTGGCATTAAAATGAGGATTTGATTTGGTGTTGAGCAATGAAAGTCAAAGATTGAGGGGGGACAAATCTTGGCTAGATTAGGAAGTCAATATCTTTAATTTGTTATGATTGATTTTAATTAGGCATGACATCTTTTTAATTTAGTATGTGATTTGTTTAGTTAGGAAGTTAATATATTTGATTTATCTTTATTAGGTATGATTATATTTTATGTTTTATTTAATTGGTAAATGGTTTAATATTTTATTTAATATTTAATGTTTAATTTAATTAAATTGGGATGTGTTTTATGGGCTTTGGGGGCTAATTGGGCTGGGGTGCGAGGCTAGCAGCAAAACCAGAAACACCGACGCCGTTCGAACGCCACACGAACATCCGCAATCTGCCTGACGTTCGAACGAAGTAACGAACGCAGCATTAACGAAGACAGTGAACTTGTGAAATGAACTTGATGACGTACTTATTCTGAATTTCCCCTTCCGACCTCCGTTTCCCGCAATATCCTTAGCTAAAAAGGTAGTGCCTCTAACTGAGACTCATCATCGGGGTTCACATGCGAAAATGCAATGCCTACAACTACCTTTTGGGTGGACTTGACAATACCCTGTATAATGTGTACTAAGGCATGGTTTCTGTGAAGGTTCTCTGGGAATCTCTCAACAAGAAATATAAAACTGAGGATGTTGGACAAAAGAAATTTATTGTGGGTAGGTTCCTGGACTACAATATGGTAGATTCAAAAACAGTAATGTCTCAGTTGGGTGAATTGCAGTTGATCATTCATGAAATACTGGATGAAGGTATGAAACTCTGTGAGACGTTTCAGGTTGCCACTATTATTGAAAAGTTACCTCCATCATGGATGGACTTCAGGAGCTATCTGAAAAACAAGAAGAAGCAGATGAGTCTTGAAGACCTTGGAGTTCGATTGAGAATCGAATAGGACAACAGGATGACCGAGAAGGCCAGCTACAAGACTATGAAGTCTAAGGCCAACATCGTTGAGGGTGTAAAGGGTAGCAAAAAGAGAAAGAAAAGTGGAGCTGACTCTTCCCAAGCTTACAAGAAGTTCAAGGGAAAATGCTACAACTGTGGAAATAGCGGTCATATGGCAAAGGACTGCAGAAACAAGAAGTCTCAGGACAAGGGCAAGAAAAAGAAAAATGAGGCCCATGTCACTGAAAATGAACAACTGGCTGAAGAGATCTCAGAGATGAATCTGTCAGCAGTGGTAACCGAATCCAATTTGGTTGGGAATCTGAGAGAATGATGGGTAGACACTGGGGCTACTCGTCATATCTGTGCAGATAGCAAGATATTTTCCTTGTATCCGAAGGTCGATGGCGGCGATCATCTGACAATGGGAAACTCATCTTCCTCAAGAGTGGTTGGACAAGGCACAGTGGTTCTGAAGATGACGTCTGAAAAAAGAACTTACATTGAAGAATGTATTGCATGTTCCATATATTCGGAAGAATTTGGTCTCGGGCTCTCTCCTTAGCAAGGCTGGTTTTAAGCTTGTATTTATTTATGATAAATTTGCATTGACCAAAAATGATGTTTATGTAGGAAGATGATACCTCACTGAGGGCCTTTTCAAGTTCAATGTAATGACTGTCAATAGACACAGTGGTAATAATAAAGCTAGAACTTCTGCTTATATTATTGAGTCATAAAATGTATTGCATGTGAGGTTAAGACATGTTAATTATGATACGATGCGTAAATTTATTAACATGTACCTTATACCTAAATTTGCAATTGATAGCCAACATAAGTGTGAGGCATGTGTTGAAGCAAAAATGCATAGAACATCATTCCATTCCATTCCATAGAACGAAGTTCTGAACCCTTGGAACTTGTACACACTGATGTGTGTGATATGAATATTGTGCAAATAAGAGGTGGTAAAAAGTACTTTGTCCCTTTTATCGATGATAGCACAAGATTCTGTTATGTGTATTTGCTGAGGAGCAAAGATGAAGCTATTGAGAGCTTTGTACACTACAAGAACGAAGTTGAAAATCAACTTGGCAAGAAAATCAAGAGAATCAGGAGTGATAGAGGTGATGAATATGTCTCACCATTCGGTGAATATTGTTCCGTTCATGGAATTATTCACGAGACCACTGCTCTTTATTTGCCTCAACAAAACGAGATTGCTGAGTGCAAAAACCGAACGTTGAAGGAAATGATGAACGCCATGTTGACAAGTTCTGGTTTACCCCATAACTTATGGGGGAAGCCTTGATTTCCGTGAACTACGTTCTAAATAAGCTTCCTCACATGAGATTGGATAAGACACCGTATGAGTTATGGAAAGGTCACGTACTTTCCTACAAATACCTAAAAGTGTGGGGGTGTCTTGCCAAAGTATTGGTTCCTAAACCTAAGAAGGTTAGAATAGGACCCAAAACTGTTGATTGTATATTCATTGGATATGCTCGCAACAGTAGTGCGTATCGATTCTTGGTACACAAGTCTGAGATTCCTGACATCAATCCGAATATGATAATTGAGTCCAGGAATACGACATTTTTTGAAGAGGTATTTCCTTGTAAGGAAAGACAAAGAACAGAGTCTCTCAAAATAACTATTAATACTGTCAAAGACAGTGATCAGGTTGACCAAAAATCATATGAACGTGCAAACTTTGAGACAATCGAACCTAGATGTAGCAAAAGAGCTAGAATGTCTAAGTCGTTTGGTCCCGATTTTCTGACATACTTGTTAGAAAATGATCCTCAAAGCTTTAAAGAAGCAATGTCTTCTCCGGAAGCACCTTTGTGGAAAGAGGCTATAAACAGTGAGATCGAATCAATCCTACAAAACCATACTTGAGAGTTGGTTGATCTTCCTCCAGGTTGTAAGCCACTAGGCTACAAATGGATATTCAAACGGAAGATGAAACTGGATGGATCAATAGATAAGTAAAAGACAAGGCTTATCGTAAAAGGTTATAGAAAAAAAGAAGGCATTGATTACTTTGACACCTTTTCACCAGTGACTCGTATCACATCGATAAGAATGCTCATAGCCATAGCAATTATATTTGGTTTTGAAATACATCAAATGGATGTTAAGATGGCATTCTTGAATGGTGAATTGGATGAAGAAATTTACATGGAACAACCAGAATGGTTTAATATTCCTGGACAAGAACATAAGGTGTGCAAACTTGTAAAATCCTTGTACGGATTAAAACAAACACCTAAGCAATGGCATGAGAAATTTGACAAAGAAATATTGTCAAGTGGGTTTAAAACCAATGAGTGTGATAAGTGTGTGTATACTAAATCAACACAAAAAGGATATGTCATTATGTGTCTCTACGTAGACGATATGCTGATAATTGGTAGTAATCATGAAATGATTCAGTATACCAAGAAAGTGTTATCTAGCAAATTTTATATGAAAGATTTTGGTATAACTGATGTGATCCTAGGAATTAAGATTTTTAGGACATCAGACGGATATATATATTATCTCAGACTCATTATGTTGAGAAGATACTTGAGAAATATTACAAAAGGGATCTAAATGTGGCTAGAACCCCTGTGGACCTAACTTTTCATCTATCAAAGAATACTAGCTCAAGCGTATCACAATTAGAGTATTTGAGAATCATCGGAAGTCTGATGTATCTCACGAATTGCACACGACCTGATATCACTCAAGCTGTGAACAGGCTTAGCAAATATACGAGCGATCCAGGACATAACCACTGGAAAGCCATAGTAAGAGTTTTGAGGTATCTGAGAGAAACCTCAAAATATGGGCTACATTACGAGAGATATCATTTTGTTCTAGAGGGATACATCGATGCTAACTGGATATCTGATACAGTGGATTCTAAATCTACGAGTGGATTTTTTTCACACTTGGTAATGCAGTCGTGTCATGAAAATCCTCGAGGCAAATATGTATTTCCCGATCTACTATAGAATCAGAGTTTATAGCGTTAGACAAAACAGCGGAAGAAGCGGAATGGCTTAGAAACTTCATGGAGGATATTCCTAGTTGGCCCAAACCGGTGCCAGCGATTAGCATACATTGTGATAGCCAATCGGCTATTGGGAGAGCCCAAAATACAATGTATAATGGTAAGTCTCGACACATACGTAGGAAAAATAATACCATATGTCAACTGCTCTCAAGTGGCATAATATCGATCGATTATGTTAAGTCGAAGGAAAATCTAGCGGATCTACTAACTAAAGGTTTACCTCGAGAGCAAGTTGAGAAGTCATCGAGGGGAATGAGCTTGAAGCCTATAAATTAAGAATTGTCACTGTGGAAACCCAACCTAGCTGACTGGAGATCCCAAGATCTAGGTTCAAAAGGGACAACCGAAACTTTGTGCAATTCAAAACAATCACTGAAGAGTTTTGTACTCTTTCTCAATCCGATAATGATGCAAAGTGCTGTCTGTCAAGGTTAGGATAAACTAAGGCTTTTAATGATCACTATATTATGAGATGAGTCCTAATAGGGGTAAAGACAGATTACCTCTTCATAATAGATCACGTATTTCAAGTAAGAAGTGAGGTCGCTTCCATGGGATTTTACAGGCTGATTTCCCTAAAGCGCTTGATGAATCCAGAACCGCTGTTCAGAGCCGAAATGAATAAAACCGTAGAACGAGAAATGGTCGAAGTAAAGCTGTGTGTTGGCAATTGTCTTGGTTTACACCAATGACAGAACAGTTCAAGACTATGGGTCACTGGTTTGCCAAGTAAATCCGATTGTCATTCACTAGGAAAGGTTTAAGGCGAAAGCTACATATTTCGATGCAGCTTTAGTTCACGCAAACTCTCTCAAGTATCTGCATGAATATTTGAAGAATTGTGGGGGATTGTTGATAATTCTTCAAAATATTGACTTTGGATGGAGGAGGGACATATCCCTTGGTTGGTACCCCATGGGGATATGTCCTCCAATTTAGAATAAAACTTTCATATGATACATGGAATGGGTACAACCCTTAGGAGGGTTGCACCCTGATGAGTGGTATTTATATCACTATTTCTCACTCATTTAACCTAATATTTTGTATAGTTTCTTGAGTTTTGTGAACGTTTTGATGTCATTTATTGTTATTTTGCAGATAAATAAAGTTTGGGAAGCATTAGAAGCAATTTGGAGCTAAAACAGTGAAAAATGACAAAAAAGGCATTTTGGTAATTTTCAGCGTCGCGACGTCTAACGTGCGTCGCCTGCTAACTTGCGCCGGACATGTGGACCAATCAGAATAAATTTGCTAAAATACGTCGGATGCTAACGTGCGCCGATAATTCTAACGTGCGCCGTGCCACGTGTCATCATCATAACCGATCATGCTAAAATGTGCCTGGAAACATGTCACAATCCTATGGCACCGACACACCGCGTGACACGTGTCATCTTCTGATTGGACTGAATCATCCGCGAATCATCTGCTGCCACGTGTCAAAATATCATTGGACTGAATTACCGCGTGCCACATGTCGCAATTCTATTGGGCCGACGAAATCCGCGTCAACAGTCAACGTCCACGCGCAATTGACCGGTCAACACAAGCCAGCGTCGCGATGCAAGAAGGATTTTGGCGTCGCGACGCCGGACCCAAATTCTGCCTATAAATTGAAGCTTTCTGCACCTCATTTGGTGTGCTTTCCTTGGGATTTTTTCCCTGATTTCATAGGATAGCATCTATTTTGAAAATTATTAATAATATTTAAATTATGTATTTTTATTTTTAGTTTTTATTACAGCTTTCTTTTTATTTACTTTTATGTTTTGTAGTTAAAATTTCGCTGGGGTAAAAGGTGAAACATTTAATATAATTATCTAGGTTAATCTCACATAATTATAATATTTAAATTATAATTTAACCGGATTAATTAATGGCAGACTTTATTACCGCCTATATGGTCGGTCTAAATATAAATTACTTTACCGCCTATATGGCTGGTCTTTATGTGACAGATAATTACCGCCTATATGGCTGGTGTAGTTGGACTAAATGGATTACCGCCTATATGGCTGGTTTTAAATGTTTAACATTATTAATTCCTGAGAAAGCAAAACATAAAATAATTTATATATTATAATAAGTGAGATTCCTAGATAAATATTAAATGTGGATCCTCTAACCCCCGGTATTTTATTTTTATTCTAGGGAAGTGATAAAACACAATATTAACACGCTTAATAATTGATTTAATTATATATTGGGTAATTCTTTAGTTTGTTTATTGACTCTTAAGCTTAATGCTTCTTGTTGTCTGATCATCAATAAGATTGATGTGGTAAACTGAAAATAAACTTGACAAATGAATTTTAGGTTTCAGTCTTAGACTTAATAGCTCACGATATTCCTTGGGGATAGATAACCCTTTAATAGATTTCCTTACAGGATAGACATATACCTGTCGGGCGGGGGGTAGCCATAATTGGAACTGAATCTTAATGAATCCATGTAATTTGGTTGACATAGACATATGGTTCAATTGGGTTATACTGGGTATTTGCATCTGACCATCGACAAAGGCTTTTGCATATCTTCGTGTTCCAGGTTAGCAAACTAATTTATTACACATATATAAGAGAATCAATTCATCTTTATATTAATATTGTGTGGAGTCACAACCCTAAATCTTTAAGTCTTTTGTTATTTTCCTTAGTATTTTCTTTTGTGTCTTTAAGTATTTTATTTATCAAATCCACATTCAACTAACAAAAGCAATCATTATTTTCTCCCTATAATTAGATACATGTAAATAAATAGTATCAATAATTAATAACAACAGTAGGAATTAAGTCCTCGTGAGATCGGTATTTTTATACTATTTGAACGATACGTGCACTTGCGTTATACGTGTGTGTTTACGCCGGTCACACCCCAAATCAAAGGGTGCCCTTAAGGCACCCTTCCATGTCTATTTAAGGAGGGTTGAAGTTTATTCTGAGAATCCAATTTTTAATAGTAAGTCTTGAGTCTCACATATTTCGTTTTTCCAAGAGAGAGTTCCCTCCATTTCCAAGTTCGAGATCTTGTTAAGGTGTGCCCCTTAAACAAGAGGAATCCGGGTTATCCTATGAGAACATTAGCCACTAAATCAGTAGAGCACCCAGACGGGCTGATAAGTCCTTAAGGACAGAGAATCTTCTCCACCTGAACCACTGCATTCTTCATTTTTACAAGGTTTCTCTTGTTCTCAAAGTTTTAGGGTTTATGCATGGTAGTGTAGATCTACTTTTAAATTATGTGTTTTGATTGTCTAAAACATGTTAATTTTATGTTTAATGACACTAAATAACCAACATTTTCAACTACAAAGGACAACCAATAGGCAACATGCGATCAAAATTAATTTGTATGGTGGGTGTTTGGTCACGATCTTTGGTTTCAATTATGTATAAAAGTTGGAAAACAGTCCCATTAATCTGAATGTTGGTGAAGATAATAAGAGATTCATTAAGATAAAATTTAACAAGACTTGGAAGACTTTTAAACATAAGCTCACAACATATCTAAAAGAGCACTTAGATGAACCTGAGCTTCTAATTAATGCATCCCCGACAGGTGAAGAATGAGGATCTATTCCTCAAGAAGATTGGACCGACTTTGTTCAGTATAGGAAATCAAAAGAGTTTAAGGTTTATAAGTAGTTTTGTGTGTCATATTTTCTTCAATACTTATTAATTGTATAATAATATTTTGTTACATATAATTTGTAGAATGTCAGCGAATTTCAGACGGATAAGCGCAACAAAATCAAAATAAGTCAAAGCCTCTCTAGATTAGGATATGTTGGCTTAGAAGAACGGATTGCAAGTCTCTTTAAATAATCTCTCTTTATTTATTAATTTATTTTCAATTATTTGTTGAACTACCGAATGACATTGTTCATCTATCAGAAAATGAGAGAATTTCAAGAAGACCTCGATATTCTCTTAAGAAATTTAAGGAACCTTACTTGGAGCAAAATCGACTACAATCTGACAAAGATAGTTGTTCAGATCAAGTAGAAAGGCAGGACCAGAATATGCCAATAGTAAAGTTATCAAATTAAGGTAATTTTAATTATTATTTAACGTTCTATATTAGGCTAAGTTTAAATATTTGGTGATCTTTTATGTTTCCTTTGTAATTTTTTATGGTGTTATTTTATAATAGGCATGATGTTCATGGCATACCACTTGCATCTACTGTTATACGTGTGTTCATTGATGTTGCGGTCCAAGAAAATATCATAATTTCTGATAATACAATATATATATATATAGTTATGAAAGTGTACATGTATATATATATTTTAATATCTTGTACAGGCTTTGATTTGATAACTTAGAGAAGCAAAAGTTGGATAAGATGTTTAGTTTCGCAGATTCAGAAATTTTTGCAAATAAAGGTACCCATAATAGTGAGGAAAAAGTAAAGAAGCTTGGAGTTATAATGAATTTGGTCGTACCAAAACAACTTATCATTATTCCATATAATTAACTGTAAGTTTTAAATTCAAAATGAATATATAGTTACAATATTTAACTTACATATACAATGATATATAATAGATATGAATTGTAAATATTTGTATTAAGAGATCATTGGATGTGAAGGACAAGCTTATTTTTTTCGATTCTGTTAGGAAACATCATTCCTAATATATTTTCATATTTGTCCTCCTAGGATTTAACTAAATATGTATTACTAGTCCTACATTTATTCACAAATAAATTGAAATAAACCTAATGTTTCCACAACACAATTGCATGTCTTTCTTCTTGTAGAGATGCTCTAAATCAAACTTAATTGATTGATTAACTCAATAAGCAAATGCTCTTATTTATAGGAGCGAAATCAAGTCATTATAACTTCACATGTATTGCTTCCTATTAGCTCACATGCATTTGGAAGTAAGTCTTGATTACATGTAATCACATGCACTTGGATGCATTGATTACTATATAATCACATGTATTTGGATGCATAATGACTTCCTCTAACCCTCTCCAAAAATGTTACCATCATGGATGTACCATATGTTCCCCATTAATATTTTTCTAACTATTATTTCTTATCAACAATTTGTTTTTTCTTAGCAATAATTTTCCAACATCTCCCACTCACACATGATGGGATCAACAGTTTTTATTGTCTCTACAAGAATAATTCATACTTAGTAATTGTGTCGTGTGACTAGCATATTTCGAGAGCTCACTTGCTATACATATGCTAGGAATATATAGCTGCTCGAATAATGGATAGAACCATAGTGGATTAGGTATGCAATATCCTCGATCATTTATCACATTATATCTCTCTCGATCTCTTTTGAATGTAATATTTATTTTGTATTCAAATTCATGTTTGATCACATAGAACAAGATAATTGGTCGACCAGTGAATACAAGCTAATGTGAGATTACTTATATAATGATCTTTCTCCTTTCTCGAATCTCTCAACCTTGATTCAATTCGGTTTTCCAGAGATGTCCCTTCGGATCGAATCTCTCATGATCATTCACTAACACTCCAAGATAGCGATCATTAATTCTAAGTTTTGAGAAGCAGACAAGAGTCTAAAGGGTACAATATGAGATTGAAATAATCTCAAGGGTCTCACACAATATCAAGACTAAGATCTTTACTTATATTACCCTCAATAGTCGTAATTGTACATATGGTATGAAAACATGTGTTATGGTATTCTCTCTTTTCCCATGTAACGTATGTCTCATAAAATATCGTACAGATGATAGTTCAGACAAAAATAATGTCTTACTTATATCTGACATGAAGACAAGTAAGGTAAAATGAACTTATTCACCTTAGGTCATAGCACATAGAAAGTAACCTCACAACGACATTACTTAATTTTCAAGCTTGAGCTCTCTAAATTATCACTCAGATAATTAGCTTAAAAATTTATCTCATATCCCATTAACACAAAGCAATGGAGGTGATTGCCCGTGTGAGAGGGTCAACCATTCACTTTTCCGACATACTTCTCATACTAACTAATAATATATTTGTTTTAAAAATATGTATCAACATATTAACATGTAAGCATTGAATATAAATATCAATGAGTATTAACATTAGTAAACATTATTTAGGAAAATTACATATCATATTATGTAAGCATATTTAACATTTACGCAATCCCTGAGTTTTTACATGTCTAACAAAGACATCTCTAGGAACAAGTTTGGTCAATGGATCTGCTACCATCTCTTGCGTGGAAATGTACTTCATATTTACCTTTTCTCATGCAACTATATCTTTTACAAATTTATATTTGGTATCTATATGTTTCGTTTTACAATGGAATTTTGGGTCTTTTGTGTAGGATATCGCTGCTTCACTATCACAATTAACTAATACTAGACCAGAAGTTTCATTTGACATTCCCAAATGATCCAAGAACCTTTTCAACCACACAACCTCTTGTACTGCTGATGAAAAGGCCACAAATTCAACCTCCATTACGGATAAGGCTATACAAGATTGTTTCTTAATACTCCATGATATGACACCATTGTTTAGCAATAAAACAAAACCGAAGGTAGATTTTCTTTCATTTAGATCTCCTCCCCAATCAGCATCAGTATAGCCTCGCAGTTGCATATCATTTTCCTGATAACACAATGAGTAATCGGTTGTCCCTATCAGATACCTAAATATTCTTTTAACTGCTTTCCAATGTGCTAGCCCTAGATTGGATTTGTATCTACTTACCATTCCAACAACGAAATAGATTTCAAGTCTTGTACACAACATTACATATATTAAACTTCCAATTGCATTTGCATAAGAAACTTTATTCATTGTTCCATTTCCTGTGGAGTTTCAAGACACAATCTATGACTTAAAGCTTCAATTCTTGTGTGATAGGAGTATCAATGGGTTTGCAAGCCTGCATTTGAAAGCGTTCAAGAATTTTATTTATGTATGACTCATGTGAAAGAGATAATAATATCTTTAAACGATTTCTTGATATCTTAACCCCAAGAATATATGCAGCTTCGCCCATATCTTTCATCTCAAAGTTAGATGATAACCATTCTTTAATTTGTTTTACAAACTCCTTATCATTTGCAGCTATAAATATATCATCCACATACAAGGATAAGATAATGAACTTATCTTTATCTCTCCTGGTGTACACATAATGATCCTCATCTATCATTGTGAAATCATTCGAAATGATTGTATTATGGAATTATATATTCCATTGTCTAGACGATTACTTGAGACCATATATAGACTTTAAAATTCTACATAATTTCTCCTTTTGTTCCATGTAGATTTCTTCGTCAAGTTCTCAATTGAGAAAAATAGTATTTACATCCATTTGATGTAATTATAGATCCATGCTTGCTATTATAGCCAAAATCAAGCGAATTGAGGTAAACCTTACAACAGGTAAAAAATTCTTTTCGTAGTTAATTCATTCATGTTGCGTATACCATTTTACTATAAGCCGTGTTATCTTTTATATCTTTGGATATTGACATAAACATTACGCTTTATTTTAAGAACCCATTGTTCTTGATAGTTTTGCGTCCTTTGGGTAGATCAACCAATTCCCAAACTTGGTTAGACCTCATTGACTCCATTTCTTATTTCATTACTTTCATCCATTTTCCTTAGCAGGACACTGAATAGGCTTTTATGTTTCTAGGTTCTTCATCCGCTTGAGGTAGAATCATAAAAGTCTCTCATTCGATATCGAAACAACATCAAGGAATGCTTATATGATTACTACGTTGTAATTGAGATTCTAGTTGTGGAACTAATTCCTCACTTTTCATATTATTCTCATTTGGATCTTGCACATTGCTCCCACTTGGATACATCACTCCCACTCGGATCACGTAAAGGAGACTTATGTGAAACTAATTCATAATTTTGAGATTCATATGAAACTGATTCATCATGTTTTCTCAAATTTCTATCATCACTCCTACTTGAATTAGGTAAATCCGAGTGTTCACCAATCATGGGATCCATGTGATCTCGAGTTTCATATAGTGATAAATCTTGACATATCTCTCCATGCTTAGGAAAATCATTTTCTAAAAATGTGATATCTTGTGATTCAAATTCTGTCTCGCCTACACTTCATATTCACCTATGCAAACATACCATTTTGATTGTTCAGAATATCTTATGAAGATAAACTTTTTTCCTCTTGGGCCTAACTTTCCATGTTCGTGAGAACGCATATGGACATAGACCGCACAACCCCAAGATTTCGGAAAGTGAATATCTGGTTTACGACCTATTCATAACTCATATAATGTGGTGGCAATGGATTTTGATGGCACTCGGTTAAGTATATATATGGCAATTAATAATGCATCACCCCAATAGGTTATAGGCAAATTTGCTTGTGCCATCATAAACCTAACCATTTCAAGAAGAGTTATATTTCTTCTTTCCGCAACACCATTTTATTGAGGAGTAGCAAGAGTAGTCAACTGATGACTAATTCCTTTTTCATCACATAATTCTCTGAACTGATCAGATAAGTACTCACGACCACGGTCAATGCGTAGCGCTTTAAATTTCTTGTCTAATTGATTTTCTGTTAAATTCATAAATTTCTTAAAATATTCTAATGCTTCAGATTTATGAGCAATCAAATAGACATAACTAAAGCGTGTAATATCATCTATGAATGTGATGAAATAAGATGCTTCATGTCTTGCTTTGACATTCATTGTACCACAGATATATGAATGGATTAATTGTAATGGATATTCTGCTCTAGTCTTTTTTCCAAATGGTTTTCTCGTAGTTTTTCCAGCCAAATAATATTCACAGATTTATAAATATACATTCTCAATATTTCCCAGAAAGTCTTCTTTGGCTAATATGTTCATTCTTTGCTGGCCAATGTGGCCAAATCTAGCATGCCATACATTTACATCACTATCATTACTGACAGATGAAGTAACTGGAATTTTGATTGAAACATTAACATTTAATACAATAAAACCATCCAGAAAATAACCATGATCATAGTGTATTGTACATAAGTACAAATCAACACCAAATTTATGTAAGTTCAAATTGATGAAACCTAAATTAACTAAAACCAACACAAAAATTAAATTTCGATGAATTGTGGAGCAAACAATACATCATGTAGGGATTAAAAATTTTTCCGCCATGCATGACTAACTTGCATGTACTCAACTCGTGAGTTATTGCTGACGTATATCCACTTCACCCATGTGAAATTGTTGAAATTCCACGAAGGCATCTTTATCCTTCGCTATATAGTCTGTGGCTCATGAGTCTATAGTCCAAAAAAGATTAGATTCAGTTATAAAGATCAAACTCAAAACACCTATTTCATTTAAATATGTACTAAAGGTATTAACCTTCATAGACTCGGTACAATCACGAGCAAAATGACCATTCTTTTCACAATTATAACATTTAACCTTTGCAATATTTTTCTTTTTTGTATGATGTTTCCTTCCCATGTTGGTTAGTTTTATGTTTCTTTTCTGGCTTGGAAGAATTTTATTCTTTTCCGAATTGGAACCCACCACCATGAAATTTTATTTTCTTCTTGAAACACTCAGGTTTGTTGGTTTCTGTCATATACACTTCAATAATTGACTTAACGATCGTGAGTCGGTCGCTTTATAATTCAAGGTGACGTTGAGCATCATCAAAAGTTTTGATGCTCTCATTGTGGGTCAAATGTATCTTCATTGTCAGGTTTGTTGGTTTCTGTCATATACACTTCAGTATTTGACTTAACGGCTGCGAGTCGGTCGCTTTCTAATTCAAGTTGACATTTAGCATCATCAAAAGTTTTGATGCTCTCATTGTGGGTCAAATGCATCTTCATATGCTCTCAACTATTTAGAAGAGAATGAAATACCGTTTGGATTTGATGTTCATCTATAAGAACATGATCAACATTTGCTAGTTTAGTAATCATGTTTAACATTTGCCTCAAGTGTTTTGACATGGTGAACTCATGACGTTTCTTTTATATGTCAAACTTGATTGTAAGTGAAATACGATTCGTTATTGATGTACTACTAAACTTTTCAGCTAATGTGGATCACATGTCCTTAGCCATGTCATATTTCCTAAATTATTTCATTAGGTCATTATCCATACTACTTAGCAACATAATACGGACAATGAAGTTCTTTTTCTTCCAGACCTCTCGGCCTCGTTTGTGTTGGGCCGTAGTGCCTTGTTCAGGTTCATCCACGCTCATTTTCAGGGTTTCAATAAGCTCTTGTTCTTCTAGCATATATTGGATTTTCATGCTCCAAATTTCATTATTATCACCATTCAGTTTCTCACCCTTATTGAGTTCAGCGATAATGTTCTTTGTTGCCGAAGCCATATAAAAAAATACAAAGTTTCTACAGACATTCATGCACAATTGTTAATACTTTTGCCTTATTTTATCATAAAACGAATCGTGTTTAATAAAATTTTCCAATGGGGTTAGAGTTAAAAGGCCATTATGTGTTCAATCATCATCCAATTACCAAATACAAAAATATTATCAACATAATCAATCATGTAAAATCATTTTCTAAAAAATTACATAAATTTTTAGAACCTCAATTATGTGACAATTCATGACACTCATTGATTTAATTACAAAAATTAAATTCAAATAGAACATCCTACATATAAATATAATATTTACATACCGTGAAATAACAAATAATTACAGATACGAACATTAACATAGTTTTGTCATAGAAAAAATTAATATCTAATATTTAGAATTTTTCTGGTTCTAGAGTCTCAACGAATAAATGTCTTAGGATAAGAATCCTTAAATTCTTCTGGGGTAACTTATAATTGATCTTGGACAAATCATGGCAATCCTATAGCCAATCTAGGATCTTTGCAATGATTTCGATACATCAAAGGAAAAATCGTATCTTTTGTCTTATGTTTGAGATACTCAATTACCAACTCTCAATGACTATATTATACCGAGCACGTAGTTCTTCTGTATGAGTTACCAATTCCTAAATATCAGTAAGTCATTTTTGCCATATTACAGGAAGAGTATTTCGTAATATTTTGAGTCTATTTGGTTGTCCTATCTAATTACCTTCCTATATTGACTCTTGTAACATGTTATTGAAAGTGATGATATGTGAAATCATATCACCGCCTTCACTCATCGATACTTATCCATTTCAAAAATATGTCTTTTAATTTTTCACTGTGTGCAGATGTCATAAAACCCTTTTTACAGTTTTTTGAACAATCGACATGATTTTTCTGCAACAAATACAAGGAAATATCAACACAATAAAAACACAAAGTTACATTAACTAAAATAAAATCATAAAGATATTCATTAGATTACATAAATATAAAGTTTATATGATAAAATAAATTTATCATAGCCGATTAGAACACAATGAAAAAATGATTAAACATTCAATCATGACAGATCAGAATCGAAGAAAAACGGAAGAAAATCGATACATACATGACCCACGCGGGCCGACACAAATCTCCAAGCGTCATCCACACGCCACAGGAGTGGTACAGACACCTCCACGCTCCTCCACGCGTCGGAGATGAGCTCTCACTCTCTCTCATGTGCTCTCACACGCTGGTATCGGTCAGCCAAGTCACACGCACATACGACATGTAGTCATCAAGTTCTGTGACCGTATGATATGTCGATTATAAGGTATAGAGGTAGCCGACTTATCGGTTTATCGTTACACTGATGACATGTCGTGTCTGCAGGCATTAGCGTACAACTTGTCGTGCATTAAGCGGATGAAATGTCGTACTCTTTTCTAGGGAATGAATGTCATTTTTATAATCTGGGAGTGTTTTTCCGGGTAAAAATATTCGACTAGCCAACTTCAAGCTTTTATATCCCTGCGAGCTTGCAGCAAGCGTTATTCTAGTCACTGTAAAAAAAATTATTTTTTTCCAAACAAATAATTATGAATTAAATTAAATTAATTAATTACACACATTGCATTGGGGCCCACACCAAGAGTATAAGTGGCCCCTAATATTAGGCTTCTGCTCGGGGTTGGGTAGGCCCAGGAAGGATTGCTTAGCAATTTTAATTTAATTCGATGGGTTGGATTGGATCTAGGCTTGCTTAAACACAAAACGACTGTCATTTTTCTAAAGCACGACTGTCTTACTCATATTCTTTCCAAACAAAAAAGCGAAAACAATCTCACCCGTCCATTTACAAAACCCTAAAAATGAAATCAACCGTCTGATCCATCTCTACATATCCATAAAAACTAACCATGTGCAAGCCGCAAAGCATTTTCCAAAACAAAAACTAGGGTTTGCGAATGCTAGCTACACACAAAGCCACCTCGTTAAGATCAGATCCATATCTCTGCAACTCAATCGAAAAAAGACGACATGTCGTCTGCGAGTTCTGTGATCGTACGACATGTCGGCTCTTAGATATAGAGGCAGCCAACTTGTCAGTTTATCATTACACGGACGACATGTCGTGTATGTAGACATTAAACGTACAACCTATCGTATATTAAGCTGATGAAATATCATACTATTTTTTAAGGATCTAATGACATGTCATTTTTATAATCTGAGAGTGTTTTTCCAGGTAAAAATAAGTTCGACTAGCCAATATCAAAATTTTGTATCCATGCGAGCTTGCTGCAAGTGTTATTTCTAGTCGTTGTAAATTTTTATTTATTTTTTCCAAACAGATAATTATGAATTAAAATTAAATTAATTAATTGCACACATTGTATAATTTTGGGGGGAAATTAGTTAAATGATGTACTTCCTTTTAAAACCCATAGGGTTGCAGAATGGGGCCACACCAAGAGTATAAATGGGTCCTAATATTGGGCATTTACTCGGGGTTGGGTAGGCCCAGGAAGGATTGATTAGAATTTTAATTTAATTCGATGGGCAGGATTGGATCTGGGCTTGCTTAAACACAAAACGACTGTCATTTTTATAAAGCACGACTGTCTTACTCATATTCTTTCCAAACAAAAAAGCGAAAACAATCTCACCCGTCCATTTATAAAACCCTAAAAATAAATCAATCGTCTGATCCATCTCTACAAATCCATAAAAGCTAACCCTACGCAAGCCACACAAACATCTTCTAAAACAAAAAACTAGGGTTTGCTTTGCGCGAGCGCTAGCTGCACACAGAGCCACCTCGTTAAGATCAAAGTCATTTCTCTGCAACTCAACGGCAAAAGATGACATGTCATCCGTGAGTTCTGTGACCGTACGACACGTCGGCTCTGAGATATAGAGGCAGCCAACTTGTCAGTTTATCGTTACATGGACGACATGTCGTGTATGTAGACATTAAGCGTACAACTTGTCGTCTATTAAGTGGATGAAATGTCGTACCCTTTTCTAAGGATCAGATGGCATGACGTTTTTATAATATGAGAGCGTTTTTCTGGGTAAAAATAATTTCGACTAGCCAACTTCTAACTTTTGTATCCCTGTGAGCTTGCTGCATTTGTTATTTTTAGTCGTTGTAATTTTTTTTTTTTCCAAAAAGATAATTATGAGTTAAATTAAATTAATTAATTGCACACATTGCATAATTTTGGGGGAGCTTAGTTAAATAATGTATTGTCTTTCAAAACCTCTAGGGTTGCAGGCTGGGGCCCACACCAAGAGTATAAGTGGGTCCTAATATTGGGCTTATGTTCAGGTTGGGTAGGCCTATAAAGGATTAATTAGGAATTTTAATTTAATTC
>SKCR01018878.1:0-54023 GCA_019454045.1 Zanthoxylum bungeanum
CTCAAAGCTTTCAACCTTCTTTGATTCCACCATTGAAGACTTTATTCATCTTCTTGTCTTCTTTGTTAATGATGTGAATCTCTCTTTGATAAACCTTCCACACAACCTTACCCAAAATTTATAATCCTTCAGAGTTCAATCCTTCAGAGTTATTTAGGAGGAAGTTTGGTAGTCGGAGTTCCGACACTTAGAGTTGTAGAGACAATTAGCTCAAAGACTTTAGAGGTTCTAAAGAAAACCGTGGGTTACGAGCTTAAGGAGTTCCTTGAGTTCTTACAGTCTAGAGGTACTTGAGTCGGTGAAGTCGCCACGATAGGTCTTGACCATCGCTGTAACTTTTTCTCTATATAGTGGATTGGGCTGGTAGCCGAGATACTCAGAGTGATTTTTTTTACTCGCACGAGTTTTTCACTTCGTCACCAAAATTATTGTGTGATTGATTTATTTCCGCAATTTATTTTATTTGTTTTTATTGTAGTTGCTTGTTGAGAATACATAAACACATTAATTAGGACTTGTCTTGATTAATTGTGATTAATTCCGCATAGGGTCAGAACCTTGGGTAATCACAGACTTTCAATATTTAACAATATTATTTGAAAAAAAAAAAATCCCAAGGGTTCCCTTATTGGTAAATGTTTTGGGCTCGAGTGATTTACTATCTCTCAAGTTCAAAGTTCAAATCTCATTATATGTATTTCTTTGGATTCATGTCACCTGGTGTAAAAAATCAGCGACTTATCTTGATCCGTACTGAGAAACTTCTGAGTACACGGAGCACAGGTCACGAGAATTAATCGAGGTATACGTAAGTTGGTCTGGACACCCTGGTTATCCAAAAAAAAAAATGTATATTATTTGCAAAAACCACGCATTGGCCATTTATTCTGTTAATTTTTTAAAACCCTTATTTTCATATTCTTCATCACTGCTTATGATCGATTCGTTCAAGCTCAATATATAAATCATCAGTGACAATTAGACTGAAATTTGAGCTGCTCTGCTTATTTCAAATCTTTCGACATTTACTCTATTTCAATTTCTGCCATTTAGCTCTGTAGATTTTGTTTTGTTTGAATCTTCTGTTTGCTTTAACAGGGAAGCTTTTGATTCATTACTAATTATATTTGATTTATCAGGTACTATCTGATTCTATATTTTATTTATTTATCTTCATATTTTTGCACTGAATTGCCATACTATGTTAAAATCGTTTGTTTATTCTTTTATTTTCTGCTTATTTGGATTTTGGTTAGAAGCTGAGTGAATTTTATGTTTCCTTTATTTAAGAAAACAACGATTGATGATCTCTGTACTGAAATTTATTGTAGATTTGTCTTTGTTGATAAAAGAAGGTTCCAGTCAACCTTTTTTTTTCCTTCTGGATTTCATTCTTAGATGATTGAGAAAGAGGCTGACATGTCCCCAAGGGGCGTGACTTGGTGCTGTAGGACTCGAGATTTCACATTGAGGTTTTGGATTCGAATCCAGTAAGTGCGTTTTTTATAAAAACCTGGGACAACCGGGGGTTTTACCTGCTTCGGTTAAGCCCGGAAGGAGTGGTTTGGCGGCAGAATTTTCAACAATTTAAAAAAAGGCTGAAATATTAATGAATCGGTCTATAGTTGTACCTATGTGGAATTTACAGTGAATAAGATTATTGATGTTTGTCAAAGTTTAATTGTGACTGAACAGTCTGAATGTTCATCTGCAACATAAGATTTGGATATGGCTATATAAGATGATTTCGTATGGGCATTTTTATTCCTAAAGGCAGAAGTTTTATTTGTCGGATAGTTGGAAATATTTATCAAGAATGTGGGTCAGATTTTCAATGGTAATGCGGTGGATGTTCAGTTTAAAATTCTTAAATACACTTTAACTTTTGGTGGATGTGAGTCACTGTGTTTTGCAAGGATAGGAAGGCTTCAAACTGCCAATGACATATATATGTATTGAAGGTTTCAGATGGAGAGGCCTTCTATATTAAAGATTACAATGGCAATCACAGTTGTCAAGGGAGAGTTAGACTGCAAAAGGGCAAAATTATGGCATCATCTGTTGTCTCTTCTTTGATTGTTGAGAAAATTCATTCAAATCCATGTTTGATATCAGTTATAGCATGGCTTGGACTTCTCGAGAGTATTGAAATTCATGGGCCTAACTTAACCCAAAAGCCAGCTTGAGAATTGAGGGTTGCCCAATATTTATATTTTGAGTTTAATTGTTTATAGATATTTTCCTCAACACTCCCCTTCACGTGCAAACCGGTCTTTTGCCTGGTTCATGTCACGTGGACAGGTAGTGTGAGCCCACCCGTGCATGAGTGTGGCTCTGATACCATATTGAAATTCATGGGCCTAACTCAACCCAAAAGCCAGCTTGAGAGTTGATGGTTACCCAATATTTATATTTTGAGTTTAATTGTTTATCTCAACCGATGTGAGATATTTTCCTCAACAGAGAGGCTGCGAAAACTAAGAGTCTTCTCCTTGGCAAAGAGAAATTTTACCATTCGACAAAAATCCTTAGTTAGAATGGGATTCCATCTCGGACCCAATCTTAGTATTTTGATTACTGCTAGTAACAGTATCCATATCAACCCAGGCTTCAATATTATTATGGTGGGATACTTTCTCTTAAAATCACTTGTCTCGTTATTTAGATTCCATTCGATCTACAATTCCAGGCAGTCATTGTGCTTTGTAGTCTGATCCTGTTTGTTTTGGAGCTTGTAGGGAAGAGTTTTGTTTCTGTTGTTATTTATTGTTTTTGGATGCTATATTTATAATTAAAAAAAAAAAAAAAAAAACTATAAGGGCCATCTTTGGTAGTTACAGGAAGAAATGGTAATCAAGATGAGTTTTCATATGTGATCTTTGTCTTTAATCTTTTACTATTTTATTTTATAACCGGTGCCGGTGTAACTGTGATAATGTTTTTTCTTACTGATTTTTCACTGTGTCGAATACATTTACTATATCTGCTTACATAATATAATAAATATTAGTCAGTCACAAAACTAAAACTTAGTTTCTATTTTTTTTTTTTTTTTGAGAGAAATAAAACTTATCATTACTTTAAAGAGGTGAGAATATACCTAATGTTTGGAGGAAAGTTGTCTTTCCAAATAACAGGGTAACAAATATTAGTTGCCACTTTCGCTAAAACGTGGGCAATAACGTTACAAAAACGAGAAGCGAAGCAAACAAAATGACTATCTAACCTAGCTAGCTTAACAATAATGTCATTAATAATCCACAAAGTTTCAGTCAACGTGTCCTTCCTGTTATGAATCAAGTCCACTACTTGAATGCAATCAGATTCCACCACCAAGCGACGAAAATTCAACTCTTCTGCAACTTGGAGACCAAACTTAATAGCTTCGGCCTCCCCCACTTGGACGTCCCCAATGAACTCGTTATTCTTAACCGCTGCACACAAAACAGCCCCATCTGAGTCCCTAAACACAACTCCCAGCCTGACCTTACAAGTACAAAAGTCAACTGCCACATCTGTATTCATTTTAATCCAACCCGCCGGGGGAGGCTTCCAGGTTCGGTCACTATAATTGGATAGCCTACTAGAAATTTTCAATTCTGTAACCGACAAGTGATCGCACGAGTCCACCATAGATTCCGCTTTTGCTAAGGATCTAATCGGGTCTTCAACACTGCCTTCGAATAAATGGAAGTTCCGAGCCTGCCAGAGCACCCAACATATAGCTCTAAATAACTCAACTTCTTCCTCACCCCCAGCAGCCTCACTTCGGTAATCACAGTCAGTAAATTTGTCATCCCAACCGCTTTAACAACTGAGAAAAAAAGAGATAACTTCCAGATTTTGCGAGCATACTTACATTGGAAGAGCGCATGGGAAGTGGTTTCGCAACTGTCACCACACCGAGAGCATGATGGATCAAGCAGCACCTTCCTCTTCCAAAGATTTTCTGCTGTAGGCAGCATATTTTCAGCAATTCTCCACAGCAGAATTTTGGTCTTTGGGGGAAGAAAGCTGCTCCAAATAAGCTTCCAAAGCTTCCCCCCTCCCTCCGAGCTACACGGCTCATGGCTCTTCTTATCATTCCACGCCAGTTGATACCCACTTTTCACCGAATACAACCCTCTTTTGTCGAAGTACCACAACTGATGATCTTCTCTCGGCTCGCCTGGCAGCTGAATTTTCATAATTTCCTCAGCATTAACTTGGTGAAAACTCCTGATAATTATCTGTTAGATATTAAAATGTATTGACACATCACCAATCCATGAAAGATTGACTGATTGGATGCGTGGGTCATGTTGTGTTTGTTGAGGAAAATATTAAAATATATTGAGAAACCCTAAATTATCTATTTAGTTTTTGGATTGAGTTAGGCCTATTGGATTTCAACATAGTATCATAGCGAAACTCATGCAGGAGTGGGCTCATACTATCTATCTAAGTGACACGGACCAAATAAAAGATCGATCTGCACATGAGATGAGTGTTGAAGAAAATATTCCACATCGACTGAGATGAATGAATGAACTCAAAATATAAGTATTAGACAACCCTCAATTTTTAAGTTACTTTACATCACTTATTAGTATTAAGGATAAGCTCCTAACTACTTTTATATTTTGTAACCGTTGCCTAAAAATTCTTCTCATTTAATCCTATTTTGACGTTGACCTAATTCTTTTTCCTATTTTACCCTTCTTTATATTTAACAATGTTTTTTTGCAAAAACCATGCATCAACCGTTTATTTTGTTATTTTTTTTAACACTTATACCGTTTGATATAGAGTTTAGTGAATTTATAAGTTGACTTATACTCAATACTTATAAACTAGTTTATACTCTCAATCAATATTCTCTACTAAATAGTACCTTATTTTCAAATTCTTCGTCGCTGCTTATAATCGAGTCGTTCGAGTTAAATTTAGAAATCATCAGTCACAATTTGATTGAAATTTCAGCCGCTCTGCTTATTTCAAATCCTCCGACTTTTACTCTGTCTCAATTTCTGTCGTTGAACTCTGTAGATTTTGTTTTGTTTGATTGCTCTGTTCTCTTTAACAATGAAGCTTTTGATTCATTGCTAGTCGTTTTTACATTGTGTCGAATACATTTACTATATCTACATACATAATAATGTAATAAATATTAGTCAGTCGCAAAACTAAAACTCAGTTTCGTTTCATTTACTATAATATGCGAGATATTAAAATTTATTGACACATTATCAGTACGTGAAAAGAGAGACATTAATGTGAATTTGAATTGTTGTTTGTGAACCAAGGGAGAAATGAAGTGGAAGAGATATCGTGTAAATAAATTTGTCACATTCCACAATATCTCTAGAGTATTTATAGGAAAAAAATACCAAAGATAGAATTAAAATTTTCATTACTAGCGCAAGTTCCGCATTTTGTGCGGGTTCAGAATATATTTTAGGTATTAATATTGTAAATGTTTTGAATTTTATCCGTTTTATAGTTTAAATGAGACAATTGATTTACTTATATGTAATATTTGTGGCTCCTTCGTTTATCTCTCAATTCTCAAATAATATTTTCTAATTCACCGTGCAAAAATTAATAGTCACAGTATGCATTCTGAATCACAGTAAATAATAAAAAATTCATGAAATAAAAAACTTATAAAAATAATTCAAAATAAAATAATAAATAATAATAGACTCAAAATCCAATAAATTGTCTAGATTTTGTAGATTGCTACTGTTTAGGTTTCTTGTTTTAATATGAGATTATATTTTTATATTGTAATATGTTTTTTATTTTTATTTTATAATTTAATAATAAAAACATTAATTGTAGAGATTAGATGTCACATATATTTTTTATTTATTTTAATAGAAGATTATAATATATATGCTTATTATAATATATAATAAAAAAATTAATTGTAGAGATTGAATGTCATATGACGAGAAAACTTACAATGTTTAACTTTATATATATAATATTTGTCGGATTATTTGTGATATTAGTAAAAAATTAATCAGATAGTATAATATGTTTTTTTTATTATTTTAATACCTTATAAACTTATAATATGTATTTTTATTGTAATAGATTTTTTATTTTTAAAAAATTAATTATAAAGATATTTTATTTTATAATTTAATAATAAAAAATTAATTGTAGATATTAACTACCATGTCTGTTTTTTATTTTAATGAGAGATTATAATATATTTTCTTATTATATTAGGTTTCTTTATTTTAATTTTATAATTTAATAATAAATTAAAATATTAATTAATTAATTAATTAATTAATTAATTTAATAGGTTTCCTACTTTAATAGTAGATTATATTTTTATATTGTAATATGTTTCTTATGTTAATAATTTATTATTTTAATTTAATAATAAAAAATAATTAGAGATATTTTAATTTTATAATTTAATAATAAAACAGTTAATTGTAGAGATTATGTTAATTGTGGATAATTTAATAGTATTTTTTTAAATATGACATTATAATATTTTTCTTGTTATAATAGTATTCTTATAAAATTACAATATATAGTTTTATTATAATGTGATTTTATTTAATAGATTTATTAATTTAATTTTATAACTTCAATATGAAGTCACTCTATGGTGTTAAAGATATTTTATTTTATAATTTAATAATAAAAAATTAATTGTATAGGTTAACTGTAGAGATTAAGTGCCACATATGTTTATTATTTTAATGAGAGATTATAATATATTTTCTTATTATATTAGGTTTCTTTATTTTAATTTTATAATTTAATAATAAATTAAAATATTAATTAATTAATTAATTTAATAGGTTTCTTATTTTAATAGTAGATTACGTTTTTATATTGTAACATGTTTCTTATGTTAATAATTTATTATTTTAATTTTATAATTTAATAATAAAAAAATAATTGTAGAGATATTTTAATTTTATAATTTAATAATAAAAAATTAATTATAAAGACTAGGTTAATAGTGGACAATTTAATAGTATTTTTAATTTAAATATGATATTATAATATGTTTTCTTGTTATAATAGATTTCTTATAAAATTTTAATATATATTTTTATTGTAATATGATTTTATTTAATAGATTTATTAATTTAATTTTATAACTTCAATATGAAGTCGTTGCGTTGCGCGGGGAGGAGACTTAGAATATTTAACTTTATATATATATATATATATATATTTGGAAACGTTAGAATCTCCGTTACCGAATCACCCAATCCGGGCTTAAGCAGAGTAAGTCAGACCTTCGACTGCCCAAATTTCTTACAAGAAATACACCTTGAACTCGAACCCAAAACCCGAAAATCAAATCCTAAATAATTAAGTTGTTTATATAAATGGAATCACGCTTCAAACACCAACTCAAACACTTAATCTAAAAATTAAAAACATCAGTATGTCTAATATATGGCATGTATATATATGAACCTGTAAATCGTTATATATCCTCGTGATATAATCGAAAGAGAGAAAAAGCCTAGCATGAAAGAGAGGAGTTTGTTAGCTTAGCCAAGGTGACTGCCCGGAACCAAAGAAATTGACTGAAGCCACTCATATGATCATATGGAGCAGGCAAGTCATCCTTGGCTATCAAACAAACTTCTATATGCATGCAAGACTCTTTTCTCAAATTTAAAATACTCATTCTCAGAATGCGTTTCTAACGGGATTTTTATGTATTGGATACGACCTTTAAATTAGTCATACTCAAATGGGTTGCCAATTATAATGTGAAAAAGTGTCAATCAAGTGATTGTGGAAGAAGATAGAGCCTAGCATGAGTGATAAGAGCCTGTCAAGTTAGCCAAGAAATGACTGCCTTTCAATTACCTAGCTATATATACACACAAAATAGCTATATATATATATAGTAGTAAGGCAAGTCATTCTTGGCTACCAAACAAGGCTCTTCATCTTCATGTTAGGCTACTACTACTACTACCTGAAATTCATGCTTTGGTTGGATGTTGATAATACGTTTTAATTGAAGCCTCTATTTATAGCCGATGAAAGAATCTCAGAGTGACTGATAAGTCAATTAGGTTGCCATCAAATTGCCTTATCTATGACTCTTTTTGCTCATATATTTTTTTTTTCCACCTCACTGGAACATATTCTCTTCAGTTATGGACCCCCAATATGCAATGTATTGACTTCATGTGTCAGTACAGATTGAAAAAGAATCAGAAATTTCCCCGACAAGGAAAGTCCATCAAGGCCTCAATTCAAGATTGGTCAATATGCTTATTCTGATGCTGCTGATTCAAACTCAAATTAATTAATACATATCGTACTCAATGTATAAGGCTCTCGTTATAAACATAATAAGGCAAAAGTCCTAATGTACGCAATTTATCCATTTTAAAAGAGAAATTGTTTCCAAAATTCGAATCTATAATCAAGAGAATACATTATAACTTCTATTTCAAATGTTAATTGAATTTTAATCAATAGTCTAAAATCTTTTGAGCCAATATTTAATACTTTCAAGTTCGGAAACAATAGTTTTTTTTTTCAAAAGAGAAAAATAAGAATAAGACTGTATACACATATTGAGCCAATAATAATCCTTGAGTGCCAATAATTCTGGCAAGAGTTGGAGAGTCATTAATAATATAAAGCTGTGGAGGCAATCTTTTTTTTTTTCAGGAAATCATTCTCATAACCTTTATTCTATCTATCCCCTCACATTATCTGGTTCAATGGCATATAAGGATGCCCCAACTGACAGAAAGATAAAGTCAATGCCAAGGCCAATATACAAATGATTTTGCAGTGTATTCGGATCACATCTCTCATCGATGGGAGAATTAAATTTTTATCCAAATTCCATTTTATTTTAAAAACTTTTCGTCCTTCATTCCTTTGCCCATGCTCCTGCATAAATTCAAAAATCTTAGGAAATCAAGAAATTACATTATAGATGCATACATCTGGATATTTAGATATATAATTGTTGTAAATTCTTCAAATATTCAAATATTTTGTGTTGGATGGAGGAGGGACATGTCCTTTGGATGTTACCACTTAGGGACATGTCCTCCATTTGTGTGTAACATTGTCCTATGCTCAAGGGATGCATCGGAGGGGTGCAACCCTTTAGAGAGTTGTACTATAACCCAAAAGGTGCCATTGAGGCGCCCTTCCATGCTTATAAAAGGAAGTCATTATGTTCCTTTAAAGACACAGAAAAGAAATCCGAATTTCATCCAAACAAAAGAGTCTCATTTTTTCTTTGAGTCTGAGAGAGTGCCACCATATTCCCAGTTCGAGATCTTGTTAAGGTGTGCCCCTTGAACAAGAGGAATCCGGGTTATCCTAGGAGAACATTAGCCACAAAGCCGCAGAGCACCGAGACGGGGCTGATTAGTTATTAAGGACAGAGAGTATTCTCGATCCGGACCATTGCATTCGTCGTGATCATCAGGTTTTTCATATTCTCTAAGTTTTAGGGTTTTTAGGGTTTAAGCATGTAGACTAGATGTATTTTTATTTTTCTGGATTTGATTTGTTTGTTGCATGTTAATTTACTGTATAATGACACTAAATGACCAACAATCTTAAGAACTAATCATATCTAGTGTTGTTAGATAGTAATTCGCATGCTAGGTTAGAAAATTTTCTGGAAAAATACGGACTGTGCATGAAAAACCCGTAGGGCGTTCGAATGCCCGACGAACGCAAAGGCTTAAATCTGAAATTTCGTAAGAACGTTCGAACGCGTCTTCAAACGCCACTCGAACGCAAGCCTTCTACCTAAGAACATTCGAACGCGTCCTAAACGCAACTCGAACGCAAACTCTCTGGAATCATTCCGTTTGAACGCGTTCTCAGACGTTATACGAACGTGAACTCACTGGAATTATTCTGTTCGAACGCGTTATAGAACGCTACACGAATGTGAACTCTCTGGAAACACTTCGTTCGAACACGTTATCAAACGCAACACGAACGTACACATACTGGACAGTCTCGTTCGAACGTAGATACGAACGCGACACTAACGAAATAGTCCTCGAACTGTTATAAACTACAAAGACTTATATTAATATTAACTTAGTAAATCATATACTGAAACACATTAATCTTGATAGTATAGATTTAAGTTATTATTAGGTTGTTCAATTATCACAAGCATACACATAATGATAAATTTGATTGAGTGTTGCATACTTGGGTGAGAATTTAAAGTGTAATCATACACAAGAAATTTCATCCAATCTTGATTGACACTTACACATATCTACACATATCGTATATTGTCTGTGCTATTGAATAAATGTAGTTCTGGGTTTGAATTGCTAAGAGATCCTATTGAAAAAATGTTTAAAGAATATTCTGTCAAAAAGGCGATAAGAGCCTAAGTGGTTAGGGATTTAAGTGGTTACTCCGGACCCCCCTCGTCCTCTGGGAATATTCGTTTATTCATTTTTTTAAAAAATCTTTAGTTGAAATTCAAGGACTTGTGTTTATTGGAACCACCGTCCAATAGAACAATAAGTGGTTACCTAGTATATTACTTTGAACAAGATCATTCGTTGATCGTTGTGCAATTTGTCTTTTGTAGACTAATTGACCCCTGTTGGTTTTTCCAGTTACAAATGGCTAGCAGAAACATCACAGTACCGGTCTCTCATGGAGAAAAGTCGGAGAAATTTGGTGGGGCAAATTTTAAACTGTGGTAGAGCAAAATGATGTTCTACTTAACAACTCTCCAGTTGGCTAAATTTCTCAAAGATCCTCCGGGTCTTGTGGAGGGTGAATCGGAAATGGCCAAGGAATAGCGAGAACAGACATGGATGTCTGAAGACTTCTTATGGAAGAACTACCTTTTGGGTGGTCTTGACAATATCCTGTACAATGTGTACCAAGTCATGACTTCTGCGAAGATTCTCTGGGAATCTTTCAAGAAGAAATATAAAACCGAGGATGCCGGACAAAAGAAATTTATCTTGGGTAGGTTCCTGGACTACAAGATGGTAGATTCAAGGACGGTGATGTCTCAGTTAGGTGAACTGCAGTTGATCATTCATGAAATACTGGATGAAGGAATAAAACTTTGTGAGATGTATCAAGTGGCCGCCATAATTGAAAAGTTACCTCCATCATGGAAGGACTTCAGGAGCTATCTGAAACACAAAAAGAAACAGATGAGCCTTGAAGACCTTAGTGTTCGATTGAGAATCGATGAGGACAACAGGATGTCCGAGAAGGCCAGCTATAAGACTATGGAGTCTAAGGCCAACATCATTAAGGGTGTAAATGGTAGCAAGAAGTGAAAGAACAGTGGAGCTGATTCTTCCCAATCGAACAAGAAGTTCAAGGGGAAATGCTACAACTGTGGAAAGAAGCGGTCATATGTCAAAAGACTGCAGAAACAATAAGTCTCAGGACAAGGGCAAGAAAAAGAAAAATGAAGCCCATGTCACTGAAGGTGAGCAGCTGACTGATGAGATCTCAAAGATGGAACTATCAGCAGTGGTAACCGAAGCCAACATAGTTGGGAATCCGAGAGAATGATGGGTAGACATTGGGGCTACTCGTCATATCTGTGCAGATAGAAAGATATTTTCCATGTATCAGAAGGTCGATGGCGGCGATCATCTGACAATGGGAAACTCGTATACCTCTCAGGTGGTTGGACAAGACACAGTGGTTCTGAAGATGACATCCAGAAAGGAGCTAACATTGAAAAATGTACTGCATGTTCCAGATATTCAGAAGAATTTGGTCTCGGGCTCTCTCCTTAGTAAGGCTGGTTTTAAGCTTGTGTTTGTTTCTGATAAGTTTGTTATGACTAAGAATGATATGTATGTAGGAAAATGATACCTAACTGAGGGTCCCTTTAAGCTAAATGTAATGACTGTCAATCGTGCTATTAATAAAGCTAGTACTTCTGCTTATATTATTGAGTCACAAGATGTATGGCATGAGAGGTTATGACATGTTAATTATGATACCATGCGTAAATTAATTAACATGGACCTTATACCTAAATTTGCAATTGATAGCCAATATAAGTGTGAGGCATGCGTTGAAGCAAAAATGCATAGAACATCATTTCATTCTATAGAACGCAGTTTTGAACCTTTATAACTTGTACACACTGACGTGTGTGACATGAATATTGTGCAAACATGAGGCGGTAAAAAGTAATTTGTCACTTTTATCGATGATAGCACAAGATTATGTTATGTGTACTTGCTGAGGAGCAAAGCTTAAGCGATTGAGAGCTTCGTACACTATAAGAACGAAGTTGAAAATCAACTTGGCAAGAAAATAAAAAGAATCAGGAGTGATAGAGGTGGTGAATATGTTTCACCATTCGGTGAATATTATTCGGTGCACAAAATTATTCACGAAACCACTGCTCTTTATTCTCCTCAACAAAATGGGATTGTTGAACGTAAAAACCGAACGTTGAAGGAAATGATGAACGCCATGTTGACAAGTTCTGGTTTACCCCAGAACTTGTGGGGGGAAGCCTTGCTTTCCGTGAACTACGTTCTAAACAAGCTTCCTCACAAAAGATTGGACAATACAACATATGAGTTGTGGAAAGATTTCGTACCTTCCTACATATACCTAAAAGTGTGGGGGTGTCTTGCCAAAGTAATGGTTCCTAAACCTAAGAAGGTTAGAATATGACCCAAAATTGTTGATTGTATATTCATTGGATATGCTCGCAACAGTAGTGCGTATCGGTTCTTGGTACACAAGTATGAGATTCCTGACATCAATCCGAATATGATAATTGAGTCAATGAATGCGACATTTTTTGAAGAGACATTTCCTTGTAAGGAAAGACAAAGAACATAGTATCTCAAAAGAACAGTTGATACTGTCAACGACAATGATCATGTTGACCAAGAATCAGATCAACATGTAAATGCTGAGACAATCGAGCCTAGACGTAGCAAAAGAGCTAGAACGTCTAAGTCGTTTGGTCCCGATTTTCTGACATACTTGTTAGAAAATGAGCCTCAAAGCTATAAAGAAGCTATGTCTTCTCCGGAGGCACCTCTTTGGAAAGAGGCTATTAACAGTGAGATTGATTCAATCCTACAGAACCATAATTGGGAGTTGGTTGATCTTCCACCAGGTTGTAAGCAACTAGGCTACAAATGGATATTCAAAAGGAAGATGAAAACGGATGGATTAATAGATAAGTACAAGGCGAGACTTGGCATAAAAGGTTATAGACAAAAGGAAGGCCTTGATTACTTTGACACTTATTCACCAGTGACTCGTATCACATCGATAAGAATGCTCATTGCAATATCAGCTATATTTGGTCTTGAAATACATCAAATGGATGTAAAAACGACATTCTTGAATGGTAAATTGGATGAAGAGATTTACATGGAATAACCAAAATGGTTTAGTTTTCCTGGACAAGAACAGAAGATGTGCAAACTTGTAAAATTCTTGTACGGATTAAAACAAGCACCTAAACAATGGCATGAGAAATTTGACAAAGAGATGTTGTCAAGTGTGTTCAAAACCAATGAGTGTGATAAGTGTGTGTACACCAAATCAACTAAAAAAGGATATGTCATTGTGTGTCTCTATGTAGACGATATGCTGATAATTGGTAGTAATCATGAAATGATTCAGTCTACCAAAAACGTGTTATCCAGCAGATTTGATATGAAAGATATGGGAATAGCTGATGTGATCCAATGAATTAAGATTTCTAGGACATCAGACGGATATATATTATCTCAGACTCATTATATTGAGAAGATATTTGATAAATATATCAAAGGGGATCTAAATGTGGCTAGAACCCCTGTAGACCTAACTCTTCATCTATCAAAGAATACTGGTTCAAGCATATCGCAATTAGAGTATTCGAGAGTCATCGGAAGTCTGATGTATCTCACAAATTACACACGACCTGATATCGCTCAAGCTGTGAATCGGCTTAACAGATATACGAGCAATCTATGACATAACCATTGGAAAGCCATAGTAAGAGTTTTGAGGTATCTGAGAGAAACTTCAAAATATGGGCTACATTACGAGAGATATCTTGCTGTACTAGAGGGACACAACGATGCTAACTGGATATCTGATACGGTGGATTCCAAATCTACGAGTGGATTTGTTTTCACATTTGGTAATGCAGCCGTGTTATGGAAATCCTCGAGGCAAACATGTATTGCCGGTTTACTATGGAATCAGAGTTTATAGCGTTAGACAAAATAAAGGAAGAAGCAGAATGACTTAGAAACTTCCTAGAGGATATTCCTAGTTGGACTAAACCGGTTCCAGCGATTAGCCTACATTGTGATAGCCAATCGGCCATTGGGAGAGCCCAAAATATAATGTATAATGATAAGTCTCGACACATACGTCAGAGACATAATACCATACATCAACTGCTCTCAAGTGGCATAATAACGATCGATTATGTTAAGTCGAAGGAAAACCTAGCGGATCCACTAACTAAAGGTTTACCTCGAGAGCAAGTTGAGAAGTCATCGAGGGGAATGGGCTTGAAGCCTATAAATTAAGAATTGTCACTGTGGAAACCCAACCTAGTTGACTGGAGATCCCAAGGTCTAGGTTCAAAAGGGACAATTGAAACTTTGTGCAATTCAAAACAAGCATTGAAGAGTTTTGTACTCTTACACATTCCGATAATGACGCTGAGTGCTGTCTGTCATTGGTTAGGATAAGATAAGTCTTTTAATGATCATTATATTAGGAGATGAGTCCTAATGGGGGTAAAGACAGATTACCTCTTGATAGTAGATCACCTATTTCAAGTAAGAAGTGAGGCCGCTTCCATGGGAACTTTCAAAGGCGAGTTACCCTAAAGTACTTGATGAATCTAGGACCGTTGTTCAGGGCCGAAATGAACACAACCGTAGAACGAGAAATGGTCGAAGTAAAGTTGTGTGTTGGCAGTTGTCTTGGTTTACACCAACGGTAAAACAGTTCAAGACTATGGGTCACTGGTTTGCCAAGTAAATCCGATTTTCATTCACTAGGAAAGGTTTAAGGCAAAAGCTACATATTTCGATGCAGCTTTAGTTCACGGAAACTCTCTCAAGTGTTTTCATGAATATTTGAAAAATTGTGGGGGGATTGTTGTAAATTCTTCAAATATTCAAATATTTTGTGTTAAGAAGTATGTTTTATTCCTTTTTTGTATTGTGATAAATTTATAATATAATTTCGTGTAATTATTATGTAATTTCTTATATCCAATACAATAATTTTTTTTAAAAAAAAAACAGTTTCAGTTGATCAGGTAGAACACGAGTCACAACATGGTGATCTTAATCATCCTAGGATATTAAGAGAATTTATGAATCCCACTAGGAAAAGATCACCATCTTGCATTATTTTCCCTATATATATATATATATATATATATATATATATATATATATATATATATATATCACGTTTCAATTTCAAATCGAGTGTCATCCAAATTTTACTCACATTCCACGGTCTAGAATCAGAAAACCATTCTCAACACTTAAGGGAATTCGAAGAGGTATATAATACATGCATAGACCAAAATTACAATATAAACATAATTCGACTCAAGTTTTTTCATTTTTCTTTAAAGGATAAAGATAAAATTTGGCTGCAGAACCTTATGTTCAGATCCATCAGAACATATGATGATTTACAAGAGCAATTTGTGAAAATATTCTTTCATCCGTAAAGGAAGAACTCATTTAAGAGGAGAATCACAACTTTCACACAAGAATCGGGGGAAACACTTTACCAATATTGAGAGAGATTTAAAGAAATGTTAAATGTTTGCCCATATAATGCGATGCATTGGTTGATTTCGTGCTTTTATGATGTATTGTAAAAAAATGATGAATAAAAGAATGAATGAAACAATATTTCCATTACAAAATGAAGTCCATACAAAATGAGTTTTTGCAATAAAAGAATCAATACAAAGCAAACAATGAAAAACATATCCATTTTTCTGAAGATTCCCCCTCATCAGCTCTCTCATCCTCGGACTCCTCATCATCAGGCGCAGGCTCAAGCTCTCATGGAACGTATCGAGAATGCAGCCCTTTAGTACGAACCTTTTATCTCTTAGAGACAGTCTATGCAGGGGAAGAATGTTGGCTCGACATGTCATACTGCTGCTACTGCTCCCTAATCCGCCCATTTATCTCCTCAATGTGATGTTGTAATTAGAAAAAAAGAAGTTAGGAAATCATGCATACATGCTAATATTTCTTTACAGGTACCCGATGGGATAAACTTTATTGAGTTAGCTCGACCTTCTCTGCTTGCGCTAAGTAGTGACAATGATTCGCGAAGTCGATGAGGACTTATAATTATTTTTGTGTATGATCCTCCAAACTTTGACTAGATGATAATATTGATTTTATGTGTGATCCTCCACACTTTGATGCCATATATGTCAGAGACCTTTCATGGTCTGACCGTTAGATGTTCGTTGGGTGTGAACTGATGCACTCGTTAATCAAGTGCGTATCAATATAGAATCCGTCGGCCCGTATGTGTACCATAAATGGTTTAGGTATCCATGTAAGTAAGTCACGATTCTTAAGACTTTGACCAAAGCCGATCACTTAGGGTGGATCCATTAGTTGTAAAGAATCATGGACATGTCGACATGAGATGTGCGCCTCATAAACTTGACGGTGTAATCTATGTTTTCTAAGCACAACTCGGATAGCCTACAACAAAAGGATTGTTAAACATATGTGATGACTTTGACTTGTATAGTTCAGAAATATCATTCGTGTTCTTCGCAAATTCGGAGGTATCCGAATTGCGTACATATAAGCTATACTTATATAACGAATGTGTTTGGACTAAGAGAGTCCCACTATATGAAGTGTACTCATTGATCACTTGGGTAGCTGATAATATTTGATATTATAAACTAAAATAATTAAGTCTTATTGGATAACATTAATTATTTAGTTTGACCCAATTGGATTAATCCAAAATTACACAAGGGTTTTGTTGTAAATTCATAAATATCTCTACCATTGAATGATATTTTAGTAATTATAAATATGTAATTATAGGTGTATTTTTCTTGATTTAATTGGATTAAATCAAAGAGGTAGACAATGAACTAATCTATTAATTATACATTGTCTTGATTTAATTGGATTAAAACAAAGTGGTAGACAAATATGATTAGTCACACCTAATTATACATATTTGGACAAATTGGATTAGAACTTTTATTAATTAAAATTCGCTAAGTTTTGTTATAAAATGCAAGCTTGAGAAAAGTTTTAATCAAGCTTAAGAAAGATAAAACAAGCAAGAGTTAGAGAAATTAGCATAAGTAGAAATTTTGTGAAATGAGCTTTGAAAGTTCTCTACAACATTTCAACAAGGAGAAATCAAGATTGGATCTTGAAATCAAGCTTGCAAGTATTAGAATCAAGATTGGATCTTGGAGTCAAGCTTGTTAACCTTTGAAGTTCTCCATAACATTTCAGCACGTAGAATAAGATTGGATCTTGTAATCAAGCTTGCTAGATAAGTTTGATATTCTCCAAAAGCTATATTTTCATTAGTCAGTTATCATTAGTGAGACATATAGTCGTGAATTATGTATTGGATACATAATAATATAGCTTGATGTTGAAATTCGGCTAATTAATTGTGTATGGATACTTTAGAAGTATAAACACAATATGCTTGTGATTGGGCCAAAAATATTCCAGTTGGACATGAGACATGAAATTCGAGTTTGGAACTCTAGATGAAAGCTTAAAGCTATGACTACAATTCTAGAATCAATTGACCACCTTTAAGTGACCTAAAATTGTTCATGAGTCACTTAATTGTAGGATTCTATTTGGTTTATGTTTTTGATTCAAAGAAATACATATATGTATTTAGAATTCATGTATGTTTGTTGTATGACATGTATTGTGGATGATTTTAATGTAAAAATTGGTTTTAGGTGTATTTAAGTGTTTGGAGAAAATTAGAAGTGTTTAGAATTGAATAAAAGGCTAAAATGCTCACTGCCAACATATTACACATGTCAGTGTCGCGACTCGCACACTTGCGTGTCACGACGCCGACCATTCGTAGATTGAGCGTCGTGACGCTAACCCTTGCACTTAACGACGTTGAGCATTCACAGATTGGGCGTTGCGACGCCCAAGCCTGCGCGTTGTGACACGACTGAATATTCATGAATGTTGAAACTTCATTTTCTCCGTTCCCGAGTTTTCAGACTCCGATTTAATCCTCATTTTTTACCAACGGGCTTGTATAGGAAAATAGTTTTCATTAAAATAGTTTAAAAACACATATATCCATGGGTTAGATCCACTTCCGCTGTGCGGGACACCGATCCGACCCTAGGTGTCCCACAACCGCCCTAACAGAAATATAAGGAAGCATCCAAATTGGAATTAAAGACTTTGCCTGAAGGATTGAAATATGCATTTCTTGGAGAAGAAAAGACTTACCCTTTGGTAATTTCTTCCTCCCTTAAAGCGATCAAGAAGGTAAGTTGCTACATGTTTTGAGAGAATATAAACTAGCAATTGGATTAGCTTTAAAAGATATAAAAGACATTAAACCTTTCATCTACACACAGAGAATACATTTAGAAGATAATGTTAGAATATATCTTCAACCCCAAAGAAGATTAAACCGCCACATGACAGAAGTGGTAAAAACGGAAGTCCTTAAACTTCTTGATGTAGGCATTGTCTACCATATCTTCGATAATAAGTGGGTAAGTCCTACACAAGTTATGCCTAAAATGTCTGGAATAACATTAGTCAAAATGATAAAAGAGAGTCAATCCCAACTTGAATCCTATATAGTCTGCTTATGTACATTGATTATAGAAAATTAAATGATCACTAGAAAAATTTCTTTTACCATTTATTGACCAAATTTTGGAAAGAGTAACATGACATCTCTACTACTACTTTCTTGATGGCTACTCAGGTTATTATCAAAATTCTTATACCTTTAGAAGACCAGGAAAAGACCACATTCACATGTCCATTTGGAACATTTATATTTAGGAAAATACCATTTGGACTTTACATGTTAAGCATATTTAGTGACATGGTTGAACACTATTTGGAGGTCTTTATGAATGATATAACTGTTTTTGGGAACTCATTTGATAATTGCTTGAATAATTTGGAAAATATTTTGAAAAAATGTGAAGAAAAATGACTCATGTTAAACTAGGAAAAATATCATTTCAAGATTAATTCATGAATTATTTTGGGTTACATTGTGTCATCAGAAGGTATTGAGGTTGACAAGGCAAAAATAGAAGGTATTGAGGTTGACAAGGTAAAAATAGAGGTGATCTCTAAAATTTCCACCACAAAAACAGTTAGGGAAATCCGTTTCTTTTTAAGACATGCATGATTTTATAAGAGAATTATTAAAAAATTTAGTACATATCAAGAACATTGTGGAACCTCCTATTAAAATATGCAACATTTGAATGGACAGAAGATTGTCAAAAATCATTTGAAAATATTATTAGTATTTTAACTTCTGCTTCTATCATATAATCCCTCGATTGATCTTTGCCTTTTGAGCTAATGTTTGATGCCAGTGACTATACAGTTGGCGCAATATTAGGACAGAGAAATGAAGGTAAGCCATATGTAATTTATTACACAAGTAGAACTTTAAACAATGTACAAATGAATCACACTACCACAGAAAAAGAACTAATTGCTGCAATATTTACATTAGATAATTTTTGATCATATTTAATTAGTTCATCAACCATTATTTATTTTGATCATGTTGTTGTTAGATATTTGATGTCAAACAGGATGGAAATCTTGATTTTATTGCTTAAAAAAATCAATCTCACAATCAAGGACAAGAAATGAGTAGAGAATGTAGTTACAGATCATTTATCGAGACTTACAAATGAGTCATCAATTGACACAACTCTTATCAATGACTATTTTCTTGATGTTTTTCATTTTCTGTAAATACAATGCTTTGATATGCTAAAAAACCACTGCAAAAATCTTACAATGTGGATTTTATTGGCCCATCTTATTTAAAGATACACATACTTTCTGTAAAACTTGTGAAAATTGTTAAAGTTGGGATCAATTCTAAAAGACATATGATACCTTTAAATATTATAATTGTCATCAAAATCTTTGATAGTTGGGAGATAGATTTCATGGTCTCTACCTTCTATCACCCTCAGATAAATAGTCCAGTTGAACTAGCAAATAGGGAAATCGAACAAATTTTGGAAAAAAAAGTCAACTCAAGTCGCAAAGATTGGTCTCTTCAACTAATTGATGCACTTTGGGCAAATCAAACAACTTTCAATTTTTTTTTGATAATGTCTCATTATCCTCTAGCTTGTGGAAAATCATGTCATTTGCCTATAGAACTTGGGCATAAGGCATATTTGGCTATTAAAACATTCAAATTAAACCTTTAAAATACCAGTCATGAATGCAAAATGTAATTACATGAATTTGAAGAGTTAAGGAATAATTCAATGAGAATGCGAAAATTCTTAAAGGTAGAACTAAGGTCTTTCATGATAGTCGAATTTCACGAAAAATATTTGAAATTGGTCAAAAAGTTTTGCTTTATAATTCTCGTCTTCGTTTATTTCCTGGAAAATTGAAATTCAAATGGAGTGGCTTATTTATTGTGAAACACGTTTACCCATACGGAGCTATTGACATTGGGAATCTTAGGGATGGTGGTTTATTCAAAGTGAATGAATAATATTTGAAATCATTTTTGAAGTGTTCAAATTTTTAATAATATTTATTCCTTTCCAATCCAGTAAACTATGATTGATGTATTATATTTTGTTATTTTTTCTTTTCTTTTATTTTTGTCTAATTTTTATTTTTTCTTGTGTTTTGTAATATTTTTTTTATTTGTGCCAGAATCTTACACCTCGTTTAAATAGCGGATAATGATATTATGTGACTCTAAGTCGATTCTTTCAGTTTCTTAAAATAACTCATACCCTAAATCAAGGTATGTAAGAAAATCTCGCAAAACTCCACAAATATTTTGACAAGTATTATCAACATACATGATAACATATGATCGTGGGTTGTAAGTGAAAATTTTTGTAATATTCATTTCTCTGGTTTGTTGGAGGTAGCACCTAAAGGTAGTGGATATTGTGTCCTATAATTCAAAAAAATAATAATTAGACTTTTACTTAGTAACCGGACATCTTGCCTCAGCAAGCAATGATTGTTCGTATAAAACGGTAGAGCTTGAGTTGGTCTAAAAAAAATGAAAAATGAAAAAAATAAGCAATCTTTTACTTAGTAACCAAACATCTTATCTCAGCAAGCAGTGATTGTTCACGTAAAACGGTAAAACTTGAGTTGGTTAAAAAAATAGTGAATAAGTTCGATTTCGTAGTCTCTATAACTCAAGCAATTAAGTTTGTAAATGTGTTTTAACACTTAGTGCCCCTAAGGCCAACTGGTTTTAGAGTCACTAGCTCAAAGCTCGATACATGAGTTAAAGATAAAGCTTAAGGAAATCATACACTCTTTTCTTTTTGACATCTAAGATCTAGGCAATTAAGTCTGTAAGGCATCTTAACACCTAGTGCCCTAAAGCCAACTAATTTGAGAGTCGTTGGCCTAAAGCTTGTTACAAAGATTGAAGATGTATTATCTAAAAAAACTATATTTATATTTATAAGTAAACTGTCATTGCCAAAAAAGATGTGCTGATATAACTTTAGGATAAAAATATTACTCTTTAATAAGACCTAAAAATATTGTGGGCACAATGAATTGATTAATACTTTGTCTCATGTGTGTATGAAAGAAGAGTAAAAAGTTTAGGATGATTTGCTTATTTGATAATTTAGAAAGAAATAAAATAATTATTAACTTGGATAAAAATATGTCTTTTAAGTTTTCGCTTAAATTATTAGGGACTAATAATAAACTGGTTGAGGGTGTGATGAATACTAAAACATATACATTTAATAAAAGAGAATTTAATCAGTTTACGCTTGTAGTTTCATTAATCCTCTTAACTTAGCATATTTATGAAATAATAATTAAATTTATGTTTTATATATTTTATTATGATTTTTAATTCTTGTATAGACAAAATATTGCTTTGAATGCTTAAGAGGAAAATGAACATGAATCAGAATTTCGAAGGCTCAGAAGCCCAAAGAAGTATGAAAATTAAGTTCGAATAAGATATAAAAATATTGACCATGTTTGATTCGCTGTTAGATGAGCTTATTGTAGCACTGGCCACACATGATACTATTCATTAAAAGAACAAAAAAAAAACAAAAAACAAAAAAACAAACAAAAAACAAAAAACAAAAGCATATATATATAAAGGCACAAAAGGACAATCCACCTTTCTGTGGATTATCCATTTGTTTGCCATTTGTATACGCGTGAGTAAAGAACCACTTTGTGTGTGTCAACTGGTACTAGCTTCTGAATGGATATACTAAGAGTCAGAGTTGTATTTTTCTCTACAGTAACTCACGTTCGATAGGTTGTTGAAATTCCCGGAATGTATAAGTGACCCATCCATAATTTCGCTCAAATACTTCTTTTTCCTATTCAAACAATCATTACATAGACAACGCTCACGACATTCCATATCAACAACTTATTTCGCTATTTCCATAAATTCTTCCATCCCTTTACGATATTTGATACTCAATCTATTTGGCACACTCATCCAACTTCTATCCATATCAACAAAATATATACAAAAATATAACAAAATAATTAATTAATTAAAATTAATGTATGTGCAATATATTCACTTAACAATTAAATAATAATCCAAAATCAAACCATATAACATACATACTTATCCAAAATCAAATTATCCATATTAATTAAATGCACTATCAATCAAATGTATAAACTAAATATTTAACTAATTAATAATAAACCCTCATTTTAGGGGATTTGCTCAAAATATATAATGAGTAAAATAAATTATTAGAGTAATTAAGATTATATGCACCGCCAGTTCAATTTATAAACTAAATATTTACCTAATTAAATTATAAACCCTCATTTTAGGGGATTTACTCAATAATACACAACGAGTAAATAAATTACTACAATAATAGTGATACATTAGAGAAAATACATACCTTAATTAGCATAGTGTTGAATTGAGGTTGAAAATGATGAAAATGAGTATTTTTTTTACGTGGGTATTTGAAGAATAAATAAGAAGAAGAAGAAGGAAGAATGAGGAGGTGAAGGCGGAGGTCGTGGGTATGTGGGTAATTTTAAAGGTTCTTTATGTTAGGGTTGGTGCTCGGAGTGTCAATTCGGATCGTATTTATGTCCGATTCATAAATACGATCAATGCTTTTTTCCATAATATTACTTATTTAATGGTAGCACCTCTTGTCTTTTATACACATATTCTATCTAATTGCGATTAGATATCTAATTATGATTAGATTGAAACTAAATTTGATTTAGTGATACGTGTATATTAGACAAAGACCCTAGGATTTACAGCGTAGTGCGCAGTTACAACGTAGTTTGTAATTGACATTGGGAAGCGTCACTATAATTTGTATATCCTTAAATAAAGTTTATGGTCAAGATTTACTAACACGGGTCGGTTAGTAAAATCCGCCGAGACCAGTACATGTCGTATATTGTGACTTAGTCCGATGGTTTATCTCAATGAACCATGAGTCTCGGGAGACTCGTATAGACATGTAGGTGTTTATTTGATAAAAACTGAATGACTCACTGAAGATTTCCTAATAGATGGTACAACAACATCAATAAGAATCTTCTCGAGTTGAGCGAGCATATTGGTCTTTCGACTTGAGATACCACTATGGATATATGAGTTATCCTCCACACTCTGATGGCAGTCACGTCACCGATCTATTTAGATCAGACCTCCACCTGTTCGTTGGATGTGGACTGATGCTCATGATATCCTGTGCGTATCAAGATAGAATCCGTCAGTCCTGTGTACATGGCATAGACATCCTGCACGTGTTTACGATCTAGTAAATCCATGGCCGTGGTATAACTTCGGAAATCAGTTCCGAGTGTTATTTAGAGATCGTAAATTTGAAAGTCGACTATATTATACCATACAGATTTGAAGTTTTTATCTATATCCCAGGTATAATATGGATAGCCTGTGACGGAGGGATTATACGTATGCAATGACCTCGACTTGCATAGTTTAACGAGATTATCCGTGGTCGTCATAATTCATGAGTGGGTGAATTATGGACACGAAATTGGATTTCATGACGGATAAACCTAAACTTAGAGAGTCCCACAATATGAAGTGTACTCGTTGAGCACTTGGACAACGCGTTATGAATAATACAGATTATTCATAATACTTCATTGGATTAAATAAGTTAATTTGAATCGTTTAATCAGTTAAACGAAAACAAATAAATAAGGGCATTTTTGGTCAATCGTAATTATTATGTATTTATATTTGATACATAATTTGAATAGATACACATTAATTAATTGTCAAATGAGTTTTTGACACATGTCATAAATATATGTATTTGTTATTTAATGTAAATAAAAATACATATATAATAACAGTTATATTTATTAATTATTTAGATATTTAAATGTCAAATATTTAAATAGTTAAATGATAAACTTTTTTTCATAATAGTTATGATAAATGTTTAATTATAATTGGTGACATGTGGCATGTTTTAATTAAACTTTAGGTGTGCAAATTTGATTTGTTAACATAAAGTTTAATTATTTTTATTGAATTAAAATTGCACAAATGACCAAATTACCCTTCAAGAGTCGGTCATGATGCATTCAAAAGAGGGGAATTTTTTCTTTTCTGCTTGCTTGATCATCCATAGCCGAATACACCCTCATAAAAAGCTCTCAAATATTTCTTGATGATTCAAGATGGAGAATGAAGAAAATCAAGAAAAAAAAAGATAAGGAATTAGAGGATTAAAGGTAATTCTACAAATCCCTAAGCTTAGAAATTATGTTTCTTGTTTTTTGATGATCTAGTGAGATCCTAGGGTTTCTTCTTTTCTATAAATTGGGGCTTTTGGATTTGGAGGATGGATGGGAAGGTTTTGATCATGAGTGAAGTTGAATTGAATGATATTATTGTAATATTAGTTCAATTTGATCATTTGATGATATGTTGTCATTCTAGAGTGTTATAACCACTCTTGTAATGCCTAGAATTATTATTGGGTGGTTCATTTGTGGTGACTTTTGTTGGTGTTAAGATTAATTAGATTAATATTGGAAAATTAGATTTTAAGCATGAAAAATTGATATTTTTGCTTCTGGATCAGATCTGGAAATACTGTTCATATGGTGATGAAAATAATGTCATATAAATATATTGATGTGTTTTGGGTGTTGTAACAATTTCCGGAAATTGTTCTGGAGTTGAAATAAGCGAAAAAACGGTGAAAACGACGTTACCGGGTGACTTTTGAGCCAACCAGGCGATGGCTGCCCAAACGGTGAATTTATCACTGTTCGGGCAACCCATGAACTGCCCTAGTACTATTGGGGCTGACTTGAGCAGCCCCCATGTTTATTGGGTAGTCGGTTCGGTCAAAAACGCGTTTTATGCCATTTTACGGAAAAAATATTTTCGTAAAAGTTTCACGACGTTTCTTAACTATTTATATCATTATTTGATATCAAATAAATATGTTTAGGTGAAATATGAATAATTATTCATATTAGATATTGAATAATTTATTCGGTAATTTAAAAAGTTTTAAAATTATGATTTCACCCGAACAGCGCTTCCGCCGCGCCTTTTGCCCAAAACCCCAACACCAGAATCAATTGACGCTAAATATTACAATATTTACGTCGATAATTAGGTAGCAATCCTAAATGACTACGTTTTGTGTGTCGAACTTTCGTTAGCGATGCTAAATATTATATTATTTAGCATCGAATTTTGTTTAAAACACAAAAACTTATGACACTTAGCGTCGCTACCTATATTCGAAGTTAAATGTTAACGATTCTTCATATTTAAAGTTGAAATTAGGTAACGACGCTAAATGTCATAATTTTTTTGCATCAAACATAGGCATGACAAGCAGACCCGGACCCGACCTGGGTCGAGGATTAAAAAATCGGGACCCGGGTATTAAAGATTTAGACCCTGGCGAATCCGAATCCGGACCCGGGTTTGCACGGGTCCGGCCCGGATAGACCTGGGTCCTGAAGAAAAAATAAATTAAAATATAATGAAAAATACAAAATAATATGCATATATATATAAAAAAAAATAATAGAATATAATTAAAAAATTTAAAAGAATTGAAATAAAACTAATAAAATTGAAAAAATCCAAATCCAAATATAAAATAATACAATAAAAAATAAAAAAATAATAAATCGGGTATCCGGATCCGAACCGGGTAGACCCGTGTCCCGACCCGGGTATATTTACCCGGGTCCGGAACCGGACCTGGGTAACGAAATTACTTCCGGATCCGGGTCCGGATCTGGATTTTGCCATCCCTAATCAAACATACGTTGGCGATGCGAAATATTATAATATTAGTGTCACTGCTCTTGACGAATCAAGATGTTAATTTTAACATCATTAAGTTTTGGCAACACTACAAGATACATTTAACTATAATTTACCCGACGACGTTAAATTTTTGAACGTTAAAGATTCTATTTCTTATAGAGCTTCTTCACTTGTCATTAGATAAAGTATATAATACTTGAACTTGACACAAATCAGTCAAAATTTTATGGCTCATAGCTTTTCAAATTATCATTTCCTGCTCTTGTCAATTTTGCTACAAAACACACACACAAACAATGGAAAGATTAACTAATACAAGCTTTTAAAATAATATATTGCCAACATATATTAATTTAGGTGAAATCCAAAATAGAATTAAGTTTGTAATTATTTATAGATGAATTTGGATTTAAACCACACAATGTATCATTAAGCTGGCCAAAGTGAATATATCATCTTAGATTGCTTGATCATACTACTGCAACAAAAGAGGTAGCAGGTTATTTTATTTTATATTTTTATTTTTATTTTTTTAGGCAAAGTAAAGTCCAAGAAATCGTCAATTCATAGAGTAATTATTTAATACAACAGATGTATAAGTGACGTGATACCACCAACTAATAAATATATGATATGTGTTGTTGTATTAAATATAATTATCATTAAATTGAGTAATTATTTTGTACCATTATTGTATGAGTGACATGATACCTCCAATTAATAATTATATAATATATAATAAGCATGTTGAATAAAACTATAATTTATTTAGTTCTTTTTTACTATTTAGCACATATGACAATATATTATTGAGTTGTTACATGTGTGACATGATAATACCGTTGTATAATTGAATTTTTCTAATAAATTGATAATTTTTTAATATTTAAGAGTTTATAAAAAATAATTAATATATTATTATATGGGTGAAGTGATACATCATTATCATTATAGAAATTTTCCAATTCAGCACTGGCCCACTTAATTGTAGCCAAAATAATGTCATTAACCAGCAATTAACATGCAAAATAACAAATCAAACAACCAAGAGATCTATATGCAATAAAACCCTAAACCAAATAATATTCGAAGACAAAACAAGAAACAGAGATTACTGAATTGTCCAAGTCGAGATGATCTCTGTCCTTAAGAACTTATTGGCCCCGTCACAGGTGCTCTACGGATTCAAATAGCCAACGTCCTCCCAGGATAACTTGGATACTTCTTGTTCAAGGAGCACTCCTTAACAAGTAAATAAACTAGGAAGATGAATGTAACTCTCTCAAAGAAAACAATGAAAACCAGTGACTTTACTTGTCTAATTCGGATTTTATTTTTCCAACCCTGAAATAGAAGTTAAAATCTTCTTTTTATAAGGAAGGGGGGGGGGGGGTGCCAAAGGGTACCCCTTGGGATGGGATGCAACCCTCCCAGGATTGCACCCTTCCCATGCACCTTATGAAAGAAAAAGACATAAAAAGCCTTAATGAAATTTAAGAATTTCCAACAATCCCCCACAATTCTTTAAATATTCATGGAGACACTTGAGAGAGTTACAATGAACTAAAACTGCATCGAAATAGGTAGCTTTCGCCTTGAACCTTTCCTAGTGATGTCAATCGGATTTACTAGGCAAACCAGTGACCATAGTCTTGAACTGTTTCGCCGTTGGTGTAAACCAAGACAATTGCCAACATAGCCTTAATTCGTCCATTTTCCCGTTCTACGGTTGTGTTCATTTTGGCTCTGAACAGCGGTCCTGGATTCAGCAAGCACTTTAGGGTAACCCGCCTTTAAAGGTTCCCATGGAAGCAGCCTCACTTCTTACTTGAAATATGTGATCTACTATGAAGAGGTAATCTGTCTTTACCCCCATTAGGACTCATCTCCTAATATAGTGATCATTAAAAGCCTTAGCTTATCCTAACCAATGACAGACAGCACTCAGCGTCATTATCGGAATGGGAAAGAGTACGAAACTCTTCAGTGCTTGTTTTGAATTGCACAAAGTTTCTGTTGTCCCTTTTGAACCTAGATCTTGGGATCTCCAGTCAGCTAGATTGGGTTTCCACAGTGACAATTCTTAGATTATAGGCTTCAAGCCCATTCCCCTCGATGACTTCTCAACTTGCTCTCGAGGTAAACCTTTAGTTAGTGGATCCGCTAGGTTTTCCTTCGACTTAACATAATCGATCGTTATTATGCCACTTGAGAGCAGTTGACGTATGGTATTATGTCTCCGACGTATGTGTCGAGACTTACCATTATACATTGTATTTTGGGCTCTCCCAATTGCCGATTGGCTATCACAATGTATGCTAATCGCTGGCACCGGTTTGGGCCAACTAGGAATATCCTCCAGGAAGTTTCTAAGCCATTCTGCTTCTTCCGCTGTTTTGTCTAACGCTGTGAACTCTGATTCCATAGTAGACCGGGCAATACATGTTTGCCTCGAGGATTTCCATGACACGGTTGCATTACCAAGTGTGAAAACAAATCCACTCGTTGATTTGGAATCCACCGTATCAGATATCCAGTTAGCATCGCTGTATCCATCCAGTACAGCAGGATATCTCTCGTAATGTAGCCCATAATTTGAAGTTTCTCTCAGATACCTCAAAACTCTTACTATGGCTTTCCAGTGGTTGGTCCTGGATGCTCGCGCTATCTGCTAAGCTATCTGCTAAGCGATTCACAGCTTGTGCGATATCAGGTCGTGTGCAATTGTGAGATACATCAGACTTCCGATGATTCTCGAATACTCTAATTGCGATATGCTTGAACCAGTATTCTTTGATAAATGAAGAGTTAGGTCTACAGGGGTTCTAGCCACATTTAGATCCCTTTGATATATTTATCGAGTATCTTCTCAATATAATGAGTCTGTGATAATATATATCCGTATGATGTCCTAGAAATCTTTAGTCCTAGGATCACATCAGCTATCCCCATATCTTTCATATCAAATCTGCTGGATAACCCGTTTTTGGTAGATTGAATCATTTCATGATTACTACCAATTATCAGCATATCGTCTACATAGAGACACACAATAACATATCCTTTTTGAGTTGATTTGGTGTACACACACTTATCACACTCATTGGTTTTGAACCCATTTGACAATATTTCTTTGTCAAATTTCTCATGCCATTCTTTCGGTGCTTGTTTTAATCCGTACAAGGATTTTACAAGTTTGCACACCTTTTGTTCTTGTCCAGGAAACACTAAACCCTTCTGGTTGTTCCATGTAAATCTCTTAATCCAATTCACCATTCAAGAATGCCGTCTTTACATTTATTTGATGTATTTCAAGACCAAATATAGCTGCTATGGCTATGAGCATTCTTATCGATGTGATGCGAGTCACTGGTGAATAGGTGTCAAAGTAATCAAGGCCTTCCTTTTGTCTATAACCTTTTATGACAAGTCTTGCCTTATACTTATCTATTGATCCATCCGTTTTCATCTTCCTTTTGAATATCCATTTGTAGCCCAACGGCTTACAACCTGGCGAAAGATCAACCAACTCCCAAGTATGGTTCTGTAGGATTGAATCAATCTCACTGTTAATAGCCACTTTCCAAAGAGGTGCCTCCGGAGAAGCCATAGCTTATTTATAGCTTTGAGGCTCATTTTCTAACAAGTAGGTCAGAAAATCGGGACCAAACGACTTAGACGTTCTAGCTCTTTTGCTACGTCTAGGCTCGATTGTCTCAGCATTTACACGTTGATCTGATTCTTGGTCAACTTGATCACTGTCCTTGACAGTATCAACTGTTCTTTTGAGAGACTCTGTGCGCTGTCTTTCCTTATAAGGAAACGTCTCTTCAAAAAATGTCGCATTCCTTGACTCAATTATCATGTTCGGATTGATGTCAGGAATCTCCGACTTGTGTACCAAGAATCGATACGCACTACTGTTGCGAGCATATCCAATGAATATACAATCAACAGTTTTGGGTCCTATTCTAACCTTCTTAGGTTTAGGAACCATTACTTTGGCAAGACACCCCCACACTTTTAGGTATTTGTAGGAAGGTACGAAACCTTTCCACAACTCATATGGTGTCTTGTCCAGTCTTCTGTGAGGAAGCTTGTTCAGAACGTAGTTTGCGGAAAGCACGGCTTCCCCCCACAAGTTCTGGGGTAGACCCGAACTTGTCAACATGGCGTTCATCATTTCCTTCAACGTTCGGTTTTTGCGTTCCGTAATTCCGTTCTGTTGAGGAGAATAAGGAGCAGTGGTTTCGTGAATAATTCCGTGCACAGAACAATATTCACCGAATGGTGAAACGTATTCACCGCATCTATCACTCCTGATTTTTTTGATTTTCTTGCCAAGTTGGTTTTCAACTTCGTTCTTATAGTGTACGAAGCTCTCAATTGCTTTAGCTTTGCTTCTCAGCAAGTACACATAACAAAATCTTGTGCTGTCATCGATAAAAGTGACAAAGTACTTTTTACCGCCTCTTGTTTGCACAATATTCATGTCACATACATCGGTATGTACAAGTTCTAGCGGTTCAGAACTGTGTTCTATAGAATGAAATGATGCTCGATGCATTTTTGCTTCAACACATGCTTCAACACATGCTTCACACTTATGTTGGCTATCAATTGCAAATTTAGGTATGAGGTCCATGTTAATTAATTAACGCATGGTATCATAATTAACATGTCCTAACCTCCCATGCCATACATTTTGTGACACAATAATATAAGCAGACGAACTAGCTTTATTAATAGCACGTTAACAGTCATTACATTTAGCTTGAAAAGGCCCTCAGTTAGGTATCTTTTTCCTACATACATATCATTCTTAGTCAATACAAACTTGTCAGAAACAAATACAAGCTTAAAACCAGCCTTACTAAGAAAGGAGCCCGAGACCAAGTTCTTCCGAATATCTGGAACGTGCAGTACATTCTTCAATGTTAGCTCCTTTCCGGATGTCATCTTCAGAACCACTGTGCCTTGTCCAACCACCTGAGAGGTAGACGAGTTTCCCATTGTCAGATGATCGCCGCTATCGACCTTCTGGTACATGGAAAACATTACTGTCTGCACAGATATGACGAGTAGCCCCAGTGTCTACCCACCATTCTCTCGGATTCCCAACTATGTTGGTTTCGGTTACCACTGCTGATAGTTCCATCTCTGAGATATCATCAGTCAGCTGCTCACCTTCAGTAACATGGCCTCATTTTTCTTTTTCTTGCCCTTGTCCTGAGACTTTTTGTTCCTGCAGTACTTTGACATATGACCGCTCTTTCCACAGTTGTAGCATTTTCCCTTGAACTTCTTGTTCCCAGAGTCAGCTCCACTGTTCTTTCTCTTTTTGCTACCCTTTACACCTTCAATGATGTTGGCCTTATACTCCAGAGTCTTGTAGCTGGCCTTCTCGGACATCATGTTGTCCTCCTCGATTCTCAATCGAACACTGAGGTCTTCAAGGCTCATCTGCTTCTTTTTGTGTTTCAGATAGCTCTTGAAGTCCTTCCATGATGGAGGCAACTTTTCAATTATAGCGGCAACTTGAAACATCTCACAAAGTTTCATTCCCTCATCCAGTATTTCATGAATGATCAATTGCAGTTCACCCAACTGAGACATCACCGTCCTTGAATCTACCATCTTGTAGTCCAGGAACCTACCCACGACAAATTTCTTTTGTCCGGCATCTTCGATTTTGTACTTCTTCTCGAGAGATTCCCATAGAACCTTCGCAGAAGTCATGCATTGGTACACATTTTACAAGGTATTGTCAATACCACCCAAAAGGTAGTTCTTGCATAAGAAGTCTCCAGACATCCAAGTCTGTTCTCGCTCTTCCTTGGCCAATTCAGATTCACCCTCCACAGGACCCGAATGATCTTTGAGGAATTTAGCCAACTGGAGAGTTGTCAGGTAGAACAGCATTTTCCTCTGCCACTGTTTAAAATTTGCCCCACCAAATTTCTCCGGCTTTTCTCCGTGAGAGACCGGTACCGTGATATTTCCGCTAGCCATTTGTAACTGGAAATCAACAGGTTCAATCAGTCTACGAAAGACAAATTGCACAACGATCAATGAATGATCTAGATCAAAGTGATGTACTAGGTAGTCACTTGTTGTTCTAATGGACGAAAGTTCCAATAAACACAAGTCCTTGAATTCAACTAAAGATACTTAAGGAAAATTGAATGAACAAATATTCTTCAAACACTTTTTCCAATAGAATCTTTTAGCAATTCAAAACCCAGATTTACACTCTTCCAATAGCACAATTAATACGATAAGTGTAGATATATATATGTCAATCAAGATTGGATGGAATTACTTGTGCAAAATTACACTTTAAATTCTCAACCAATTATGCAACAACCAATTTAGTTTCAACTTTATCACTATGTGTATGCTTGTGATAATGAACAACTTAATAATAACTTGAATCTATACTACCAAGATTAATGTGTTTACAGTATATGACTAACCAAGTTAATATTATTTAAAGTTTGCAATTTATGATACTTCTAGGACAAAATCGTTAGTGTCATATTCGTATATACGTTCGAACGAGACTGTCCAGTGTGTGTGCGTTCGTGTTGCGTTTGATAACGCGTTCGAACGATGTGTTTCCAGAGAGTTCACGTTCGAGTAGCGTTTGATAACGCGTTCGAACGGAATGATTCCAGAGAGTTCACGTTCGTATAGCATTCGTGAACGCGTTCAAACGGAATGATTCCAGAGAGTTCACGTTCGAGTTGCGTTTAGGACGCGTTCGAACGTTCTAAGACAGAAGGCTTGCGTTCGAGTTGCGTTTAAAGACGCGTTCGAACGTTCTTACGAATTTTCAAATTTATGCTTTCGCGTGCGTCGGGAGTTCGAACGCCCTACAGGTTTTTCATGCACAATCCAAATTTTTCCAGAAAATAAACAAACCCTAACATGCGAATTGCTATCTAACAACAATAGAAAAATAAGTTCTAAGATTGTAGCCAAAATAATGTCATTAACCAGCAATTAACATGCAAAATAACAAATCAAACAACCAAGAGATCTATATGCAATAAAATCCTAAACCAAATAATATTCGAAGACAAAACAAGAAACAAAGATTACTGAATTGTCCAAGTCGAGATGATCTCTGTCCTTAAGAACTTATTGGCCCTGTCACAGGTGCTCTACGGATTCAAATAGCCAACGTCCTCCCAGGATAACTTGGATACTTCTTGTTCAAGGAGCACTCCTTAACAAGTAAACAAACTAGAAGATGGATGTAACTCTCTCAAAGAAAACAATGAAAACCAGTGACTTTACTTGTCTAATTCGGATTTTATTTTTCCAACCCTGAAATAGAAGTTAAAATCTTCTTTTCATAAGGAAGGGGGGGTGCCAAAGGGCACCCCTTGGGATGGGATGCAACCCTCCCAAGGATTGCACCCTTCCCATGCACCTTATGAAAGAAAAAGACATAAAAGTCCTTAATGAAAATTTAAGAATTTCCAACATTAATCACCAGGAAATTTCTGATTATGCACGTAATCAAACCTCTCAATGTGTTATATTTAGGAACAAACATTTTGATGTATTTTTTATCCATTTTTTTTATTGGTTGGTGAAGACATTGACTTTACATGATAACCCGGAACTTTTATAGTGATCAAAATTGCATTTCCCTCTTTGTTAGATTTTATCAATGTTAACCGAACCAGTGATCGAATCGGTGATTCAAAAAATTTAATGAGTTAGTGGTTCGACCGGTTGAATTGTTCCAAAAAATTGATAGAACGACCTACATCATAAATAATTTTATTTAATTAAAAATATTATATTTTAGTTTTTGATTTTAAAAATTAAAAAAATTATACCGATCTAGTCGGTTCACCGATTTTTATCAGATTTGATCGATTTTGATCGATTTTTTACTATCCAATTTTGATCATCATTTCTCGATTCGACCGGTTCGGTTTTCAAAACAGTAGATTTTATGCTTCTTTTCAAATTTGGAATTGAGTCAAGGAATATCCAGCTAAGTCAAAATAATTATGATGAGTAAAAAACAACTGCTTATAGCATCAATTTGATTCATTTGCAACATTATATACAAAAATATGTTACCTGAAGGAAAAAAAACAATTATGGAATGAAATTGATAAATGATCCTGATCAGTCATGATTCTTCCTAAACCAAAAAAAAACATTTTTTATGGTCATGGTAGCCATACCCATTCAAAGCTAGCCATATATATGAATATTATGGAATAAGTATATAATATTTACATATGGTCTTACTATACTACCAAATGTAAAAAAAAATGTGAAATTATATGTTGACATGTGATTTTCATTCCAGGGGCAGGTTTGGGATACTGCTTCCAGAATAATTCTCCTCCAACCGTGAATTTGTTTGGTTATGGGGGCCAAAAGCAAATTTGGCAGAAAATAAGAACAAACACAAAATCGACAAAGGATTTACGTGATTCGGCGGAATGGATCCAACCTACATCCACGGGAACTAGGACTGGGCATCAGATCGGATCGGATCGGGTCGGATCGGGTCAGATCCGATCGGATTTGGCTCTCGAGTCCGATCGAATCGTGTTTGGTTCGTTTGTCGAATTTCAGATCGAATCAGATAAATTTGATAACTATCGGATCGAATCAGATTTTATCTGATTTGATAACAAATCCGAATCCGATAGAGAATCCGATTTGATAACAGATCCGAATCCGATAGAGAATCCGATTTGATAATAAATCCGATAATATATTCAATTTGATAACAAATCCGATTCGATAACGGATTCGATTCGAAAAATTGACCCCGAAAACTTATAAATTCATAACAATTTTATCGAATCAGATCGGATAACTTAAAATTGAAATCAATTTTATCAAATCGGATTCGTTATCGAATCAGATCCGTTATCAAATCGAATCCACTATCAGATTCATTATCAAATCAGATGCTCTATCGGATTCAGATTTGTTATCAAATCGAATTTATCCGATTCGTTAAGATATCAAATCGGATCTAATAAATCTGATTCGATTCGATAGTTATCGGATCAAATCTGATCCGATCGAACCAAAAAAATCAACTCTTATCGAATCGGATCGAATTCGGATTTGGTCTGATCCGATCCGAATTCGATAATGCCCACCCCTAACGGGAACAAAGTGGAGTACTGGTTTTATAACTGAATCGAGCTCGGCCGACCTCCTCTCAATGGTGGTCACACAATACGAGCTGATTGCTTAGTGTTTTCTTACATGTATTGCTTGAGAGAAATCTTGCTAACTCTTACAAATGTGTTTAGCCTCCCTTTATATACTAAGAAAAAAGTAATATTATTATCATATCTTTATGATGTCAGCCACGTGGATTTCCTGCCGTTTGATGGACTCTCTGCCCCAAAACCCCCGCCGAAAGCAAGCATGCCATATGACTCTTCATTAAATCACTCTGTTTTGGGCACTGCCACACTCAACAATTATAAAGACAGCCTATAAAGATCATTTCACGCGGTGGTACATGTCAGAGGGAAATGTCCAAACGATTTCGGTTACACATCGGGCTTCATGAGTACAACAAAACATTGTGCCAAACTAATCCAATTGCTTCCGACCTGACCCATAATATCCGAGCTCATTCTCCCGATCGGGGAGAAAAGGTAGGACTGACCCGAGCTACCGGGCCATAGTGGTCGGGGTCGACTCTGATGTCTTCGATCTCTGATATCTGCATTATGTTATGTCCTCAGGTCGGTCAAATCCAGGAGACCAGGTCTGTGTATTATGTCTGGTCAAGGAGCGGTCGATACCCTCAGAATATCCGTCCTCCCCAAAAGAAGTAATCCCCATTCTATCTTTGTTGTGATGTTCAAAATACTTGGTCATATAAATCACCATCAATATCTGTCCCATAGTTCTCGATTTCAATGAGTGTACGACTTGGTTCCGGGAACTATAAATTCAAGGGAATGCTGATCAACAGGGCGGCGTTCATTCTTAGGAGCCACAGCAACTGCCTCGGTTATCAATCGGGTCATCCTCGTCATCTTCATGTGCTCGGTCACTGAGAATTCTGATACATGTCCAAACGGCGCTCGTGGCTTGAAGCAAATACCTCATTTACCCTTCTGGTAGCCGTCCATTGGAAATCGTAAACCATCATTACCTTCATAAATTCCCATCAAATCATATTTAGAGTTCAATCTGGCCACGACACTTGTCAAGCATCCACGGTTCTCCTGCCAAAACCAAAACAATCAACCGTTCAGGGGCAGCTGAAGGGTTTTTGATCTCAGTCGTTCATTAGAATTTGAGTAGATGGAATTTGAAAGTGCCACACAGAGTGCATCTGAGTCCTCTATCTCTGATCTAACGGCCAGAAATGCCCCGAGCTGCCTACAAAAGGGGAAAGCATCACACCTTTCCTTTTTTTACGAAAACCAATTCTTTAAAAGTGCAAAAGATTTCTTCCCCGCTTTATGCGATCAACAAACTTCAAGACCGGCCAGACCATCTCTCTATTAACCTCTTGAATCAAGTAAGTCTTCTGCTCGACCTCCTTCTACCCAATTTCTGAGACTGTTCATGTTTATTTGTTGCATGTGAAGGTTCATGTATTTGTTCTTGCTTGTTTTTCATATTTTCTATCATGCTTTTGTGTTTATGCCTCCATTCCGTGTTGCGAATGTGTTATGGAAATGTGTAATGTGGTTGGTAGGTTGGTTAGATGGTGTAAGATGCATGTGTTTTTAGGCCGAATAATTGGTTGTGGGTTAGGATATTTGATTGTCAGGTTTCATGGGTTTGCTGTTTACTGCGCGTTGGTTTGGTGCTTATGAAGAGACTTACTATTTTTTGGCCATCGTTAGGACGTTTAGAGACTTTAGGCCTAGGTCTCCGGTCACTGGAATAGCTTTTGAGTATATGATCCCCCCAAACTGATTACTAACTGCCCTCCTCGGACCCTGTCATGTTAGGAATGTCAGACGATGAATCGTCCTTAGTTCATCCCCCAATTCTCCAACCTCATCCTGCTGAAGAGGTTTCCTCCAGCTCGGGGACGACCAGCTTAGAAGAATTAGATACCACTCAAACTTTCTTTCAGGAAGAGAACGACACCTACCGCCACCGAATTCCCCAAAAAAATCCTGAATCGGGCGAACTAGACTGGTCCTCCCTGGACATGGACCGCCCTTCAACCATCACAGAAGACGCCTTGAGCATACTCCGCCATCAGTATGAGGTCCCTATAGACATAGCGCTTGAGGTCTCGAGCCTTGGTGAGTTCGCAAGCCGGCCCGAATTCGGCTCTGTGGCCCTTCTTCATTCCTTCTTCGAATGCGGCCTGCGACTGCCTATCCAGTCCTACTTTGCGAGGATGCTTGCCTCGATGGAAGTTGCTCCCTGTCAGATGAATCTGAACAGTTGGAGGATACTGGCCGGTCTTCATGTGATATGGCATCGAGCGGGCCTATGAGAGCCGACATTTGTGGAGCTGCAAAGACTGTACAAACTGAAGGCTAACCCAAAAACTCATCACGGTTGGTATTACTTTTCCTCTTATGCCGACGTACCTGCTCTCATCACCGAGCTCCCCCATACTAACAAAAGCTTCAAAGATCCATGGTAATGGGCCACGGACGACAGAGGTCGGTCTCGGTCAATAGATTCCGAAGAGATAGATGTCTTAGACGTCTTTACGGAAGGAGGTGATGACCTAATCCCTTTAGTTTTTCCGTAAATTTTATGAAAAAAATACTAACTTCCCAAACATTTTCAGCCTGCTGGAGGGATCCCCCCAAAGTTAGTCATGAGGTCCGAACTAGGATTAAGAAAGCCCGGAGTTTCTCCGGCTTCTAGAAGAAAATCGTCAATGACGCTGCCTTTGTAGAATCGGGCCTCATCTGGAACATACCACCACAGGCTCTAGGACGATTAGGTAGTTGTCTCATGTCCCACTAACAAATTTCTTGTACTCAGCTTGAATCTGATTGAGGTTACTCGTGCTCAGAAACTGACCATACTTTTTGCCTTGTATTCTGCATGAATGGAAAAATCAGACGATGTCAAGGGGCGGATCAAGAGCCTGGCCAAAAAGGCCGGCCAGGGGGCAACTGGAAATTCTTTGCGACGATTGACCACTCTGATTCCTCCTGAGGCTTAGGGAAAAGCCAAGCTGCTTGCTCATCTGGTGGCACCTCCTAAGCCCACTCTCACACTGGCTGCTCCGAGCCCTACAATCCAACCATCATCTGCCTCATCCATACCTTCGAGAAAACGCTGCCGTCTTCTCAGCGAAGAAATAGTTGGGCTTGAAGAGGAAGAAGAAGAACCCCCTACCAAGAAGGCCATCACTCGGAAGGAGAAGAAACATACAGAGGTTCCCTTCGGGACCGGGAAGAGAGGGGTGGTGTTGAGGGTGAACGACCTTAATGAGAAGGTCCAGGATGTGACAGCCCATCCGTTGTCTGCATTCAACTTATTGGCCGAAGCGATCCCCCCAAGCAGATCCCAAGATATGAGGACATCTCCCTCGAGGAGGTGATCTCCAAGTTTTGTGCCCAAATCCTTATGGTGAACGCTCTTTTCTGTTTCCGTACTTCGCTTTTACTTGGTGAATTCTAACCCTTTATTTCTCTCTTGCAGATAAGTTACATGATGGCCCAGAAAAAAGACTTGCTGACGAGCCTACTGTCCGAGGGGGGCCAAGTGCAGAGGCTCTAATCCCAGAAACAAAGCGGGAGGCCGAATTGGCCAAAAAAAAAGAAGAGATCCAGAGGCTGAAAAAGGCCGCAGCCGAGGCCACAACACTGAATGATTCCCTCCGTAATGCCTCCGCCGTTGCAAAGAGAAAAATGGATGATGCGGAGGACGAGGCTAAATATTTGAGGTGGGAAAATGACAGCTTAGACTCCAAACTCAAAGCGACAATCAAGGAAAAGGATCAGACCTATGATGACCTGAAAAAAAAAGAGGCCAAGCTGGAGGCGGACCTGGAGAAAGCCAAACTCGATGGGATTGAAGACTGCACGGAGATCATCCCGGTGTTTTTGCCCGGGTTGTATATGGGCCCATCCATATTTCCATCAATACTACAAGTGGGAGCTCTCAGAGGACGAGGCTCTTGCCTTACTCGCGCCTCCTCCAGAGCAGATCCAAGACCCTGAACCCATATATGTCGTGCCCATGTCCCCAGTTCCCGAGGAATTACAGTCTGAGGTCCTTGTTTCGGAGCCTGAAGCACCCACAACTGAAATCGAAGCTCCTCATGCCGATCAAGCTGAAACTGTGATCCCCTTTACTGTGCCCGAGCCAGAAGTTTTACCTTCCGAACCTGATAAGGAAGAGCAAGTTTCCCCTGCATGGGCTGAGGAATGAGGGTGACCCCAATGGGGCCCTATGTAACAAACAATACATTTTTCTTCTGCAATAATATACACACTTCCTCTTTTTGTATCTTAATGAATGATTTACTTCATGCCTTCAACACTTAGCACAATTTCCATTTTCAACTTGCTAACTCATTCTCTAATATCTGATTATGAAGGGAAATTTTGATCCCAACCAATTATAATCTGGTCATGGGGGAGACGCTCCGACCACATGGCAAAGATAATCCACTCGGTGGGACACAACCCGACCCCGAGCTTGCAAAATACTTGGCTCCGAGGGAATGTTACCTCCCCGGACCAATTGAGATCCGGTCATGAGGGAGACATTCCGACCCCATGGAAAAGATAATCCATTCGGTGGGACGCAACCCAACCCCGAGCTTGTAAAATTCATGGCTTCGAGGGAATGTTACCTCTCCGGACCAATCAAGATTCGTCCATGAGGGAGATGCTCCGACCCCATGCGGAAGATAATTCACTCGGTGGGACGGAACCCGACCCAGAGCTTGTAGAATGCTTGACTCCAATGGAATGTTACCTCCCGGACCAATCAAGATCCGGCCATGGGGGAGATGCTCTGACCCCAAGCCGAAGATAATCCACTCGGTGGGACGCAACCCGACCCCGAGCTTGCAGAATGCTTGGCTCCGAGGGAATGTTAACTCCCCAGACCAATTGAGATCCGCCCATTGGGGAGATGCTCCGACCCCATGCGGAAGATAATCCACTCGGTGGGACGCAACCCGACCCTGAGCTTGTAAAATGTTTGGCTCTGAGGGAATGTTATCTCCCCGGACTAATTGAGATCCGACCATGGGGGAGATGCTCCGACCTCATGTCGATGAATAATCCAGACTCGGTGGGACCTCACCCGAACCTGAACTGGTAAAATATTTGGTTCTGAGGGAATGTTACCTCATCGGACCAATTGAGATGCTCCGACCCCATGTCGATGAATAAAGGGCCTCGACGGAACGAATGCAGCCCTGAGTCAGTGGAATAAATGGCCTCGGCGGAACGAATGCAGCCTCGAGCCAGTGGAATAAATGGCCTCGGCGGAACAAATGCAGCCCCGAGCCCGTGGAATAAATGGTCTCGGTGGAACGAATGCAGCCCCAAGCCAGTGGAATAAATGAGACATTCGTGAGAGAAGATTTTCGACCTCCGATACTTCGCGGATCTTGGCGCAGACGTCCCTTTGCCGCGCATCCGCAAAAAAAAAAAACAAACAAAAACAAAAAGTGAAAACATGACAAGGTTAGTATAGTGGAGGTGACTTTGCACATACTCCACGCAGACTCGAAAGGATAATAACTTGGGTACCCCGAGGCAGCGTCCTGCCTGGTGCCTCCCAAAACAACAATTCTAAACCTTACAATTCAGTGTCCCAACTAATCGGGCTACGGATCGGTGAGCGGCCAATGCCATGAACCGGGGTCCACGGTAGGCGGGTTTGGAGTCCGCAAACGCTATGGGGGAAGAAACCTCCTCATGCTATGCTTCTCCTGATCCGAGGCGGTTAGGCAGACTATCTATGAGGGAAGAAACCTCCATGTGTTCGCCATCCATTAAGGTTGCAAGAGTCACGGAGGCATTGGGGCCTTCCCTGCGCTGTGCACCTGATGGTTCTCAACGGGACTCACCATCCAACTTACAGGGGTAGAAACCTCCCTGGGTTCGGCTTACCCGAGCTATTCCTCAAAAATACTAATCATGGGGTAATAACACTCCGACCTCGAGGATTCGATAATGACACCCGGGATTGGCGTGCCACGAAAGGTTCACGTTTCCCACATGGACTTCATCCCTTGATGCGTTATGGATCCTCAAAAGTGAAAGTACCTAGGTCAGAACACTTCCACATGAGGGTTTGATAATGACACACGGGATTGGCGTGCCACGGGCTTGGTGTCCTTCCCAGATTCCGAACACTCATTTGCCCCGAGCACATCCCAGAAATATTGAACATGGCTTTCGCATTCAATTAATAAACAAATGAAGTGGACAAGTTTTTAATTTAAAATGGAAAGTCTTATTCATATTCATGGGATCTACCACCCTTCTTACAACTCTTTGCGGGTCATTTTAAGAGAGGCTTTACAATAAGTTTGTGGCAGTTCTTGTGTAGTCGTTCGATCGTATTATTCCGGTCTGAACTTGATTTTGAAATTCCCAACAGACTTAACAGGGTCCATTTTTGCCGAACGTTCTGAAAGCATCTCTGTGCAATGCATGTCTCTATTGGCAACTTGCACCCTGATTTCCGAGTGGTCCACCGTCAGCTTCTTTTCCCTCCATATCATCCCAGGTGGCCACCCCATAATAGGTCGACGATACTCATGGATACTGATCTAGTGCCCCGGACACACATGTTCACCTGCCGCTCCATGAGGACTATCTTGGCTATGAATCTGAAGACTCAGCAGGTCGAACAAATGCCGCGCCTTCTCTAGGAGGAACTTGTTCGTTTATGAGTGGCGGCGTGCAAGTGTCACCCATTTTTGACGTTACATTTCATTCTGCGGCTCAGTCCTAATGGGTGACTACTGGTAATCTTTTTTACATTTCATTCTACGGCTCAAAGAGGAGAGCTACTACTGATCTTACTCTTTGGGTGTTCCTTCTCCCGCCTTCATTGCCCTCGTCAACCCTCTTTCTTCTGGTTATCTCTTTCCTCTTTCCACTCGGACTAGCTTCCGCTTATTCCTCATTTCTCTTCTCTAGTCTTTCCTGTTTTTCCGTTTTGGTCTTCATGAAGGTCTGGTTTTTCTCCATTTCTTTCCTCATATTTTCTTCCATTCTCTCTATCCACTCAGTCGTTGAACCCTCCGATGATCTGTGGTTTTCGTCTTCTGCCATTGTCTTACTACGTCAAATGCCTTTTGCTCTCTCCCCACAGACGGTGCCAACTGTTGACAGATGATTTTCATTCTAAGGGCAGGTTTGGGATACCGCTCTCAGAATAATCAACCTCCAACCATGAATTTGTTTGGTTATGGGGGGGCCAAAAGAAAATTTGGCAGAAAATAAGAACAAACACAAAATCGAAAAAAGGATTTACATGGTTCGGTGGAATGGATCCAACCTACGTCCACTGGAACAAATTAGAGTATTGGTTTTATAATTGAATCGAGCTCGACCGACCTCTTCTCAAGGGTGGTCACACAATACCGAACTGATTGCTTAGTGTTTTCTTACAAGTAGTGCTTGAGTGAAATTTTGCTAACTTTTACAAATGTGTTTACCCTCCCTTTATATACTAATAAAAAAGTAATATTATTCACATATCTTTATGACGTCGTCTACGTGGATTTTCTGCCGTTTGATGGGCTCTCTACCCCAACTGTCCCGTCGAAAGCAAACATGCCATCTGACTCTTCATTAAATCACTCTGTTTTGGGCACTGCCACACTCAACAATTATGAAGAAAGCTTGTAAAGATCATTTCCCGCGGTGGTACATGTCAGGGGGAAATATCCAAACGGTCCCGGTTACACGTCGGGCTTCATGATTACGGAAAAATATCATGCCGAACTAATCCAACTGCTTCCGACCTGACCCATAATATCCAAGCTCATTCTTCCAATCGGAGAGAAAAGGTAGGACTGACCGGAGCTACCTGGCCATAGTGGTCGGGGTTGGCTCTGATGTCTTCGGTCTCTGATATATGTACCATGTTATGTCCTCAAGTCGGTCAAATCCAGGAGACCAGGTCTGTGTATTATGTCTGGTCAAGGAACGGTCGATACCCTTAGAATATTCGTCCTCCCCAAAAGAAGTAATTCCCCTTCTGCCATTGCCGTGCTGTTCAAAATACTTGGTCATAAAAATCACCATCAACACTATATGTACTACACACCCTTCTCTGCATCAAATTATTAGTCCCATTGCTTCACTTTTTTATATATGAGAGGCTCTGAGTTTTTGAAGGTCTTGAACAAATTTTTAAAATATATACCCTATAGATAAAAGAGAGATTTTTTGGCTTCTTTATTGCGATGGATATTAACTTTTCATATATTTAGAACTTTAATTTTGACTCAAATTTGGGGCCCCAGCTAACCGCTTATTGGAGTTGTCCTCAAGGCCACCAATGTCTTTACATTTAAGTCTATGTATATGCCACTTAGACGCAAAGTCTAAGTGACAACGATGCCTCATTCTCAAGCATCTATTTCTTCAAGATTGATAATGCCCATATCAGTTGCTCTGCCCCTCATTACTAAGATATGTGAACATAAACGAGTAAGTCGCATTGTGGATGTGATACCAATAACCCCCAATAGTGGTATCCAATACTCAGTCGTCTTGTATGTGGCATCAATGATCAACACAGATGAAAAGTTAACAGATTGCTCTAGGCTTTTATGATGAACCCAAAGAATATCTGTGATTTCATTGTTGTTTGAATTTGTAAGGTAATCATGAAGGTAATTTTCCTTAATTAATTGATCCAAGACATATTGAATAGAAATTAGACCACCCGATTTAACTTCTTTGTTTGTGCAAATGACATTGTAAATGCTTTTGATTCCCGTAGTATTTGACGAGTCTATTTCCATCAAAATACTAAGAATTTCACGAGGTGCGGTGTTGTTGACCATGTCTAGCACAAATGGTTTCTCTATTGGTTTTAGCCTATATGGATACTCATGGCCATCAATATATGTTGGGGTTGGTGCTCAGAGCGCCAATCCGGACTGTATTTATGTCCGATTCATGAATACGAATATCCATTTTTTTCCATAATATTACTTACTTAGTGGTTGCACCTCTTGTTTTTATATAAGTATTCGATCTAATTACGATTAGATTGAAACTAAATCTGATTTAGTGATATGTATATATTAGACAAAGACCCGATAATATATAATATAGTGCACAGTTACAAAGTAGTTTGTAATTTACATTGGGAAGTGTCACTACTAAAAATATATTATCAAATAAAGTTTCTGGTCAAGATTTACTAACACGGGTCGGTTAGTTAAATCTGTTAAGACCAGTACATGTCGTATATCGAGACTTGGTCTGATGGTTTATCCCAATGAACCACGAGTCTTGGGAGACTCGTATAGACGTGTAGGTGTTTATAGTGGATAAACATTGAACGACTCACCAAAGATTCTTAATGGATGGTACACCAACGTCAATAAGAATCTTCTCGGGTTGAGTAGCATAGTGGTCCTTCGACTTGAGATACCACCGTGGATGTATGAGATATCCTCTACACTTAGATGGTAGTCACGTCACCGATCTATTTAGATCAGACCTCCGCATGTTCGTTGGGTGTGGACCGATCCTCAGGATATCTTGTGTGTGTCAAGATAGAATCCGTCAGTTCTGTGTACAAAGCATATGTAGTCCAAATGTGATTAGCAACCTGTTAAATCTATGGCTATAGTATATTTCAGAAGTGAGTTTTGAATATTATTTAGAGATTGCTAATAGATACGTCGATGAGATTATACATATAGAGATTTGACGTTTCTATCTATATCTCTGGGATAATCCGGATACTTGTGATGGAGGGATTATACGTATGTAATAACCTCGGCATGTATGATTCAGCCAGTTTATATGTGGTCGTCATAATTTACGGGTGGGTAGATTATGGACACGAAATTGGATTTCGTGACGGATATGCATGAATCTAGAGAGTCTCACTAATGAAATATACTCGTAGAGCACTAGGGCAACTATTACAAATAATGGTGATTATTTATAAATCGTTTAACTATTAAACGAAAGATACATGCATTAGGGGCCGAACCGTTATTTCATAATTAGTGTGTATTTGTGTTTAATATTTGATATTATTAAATACACATTAATTAATTGTCAAATTATGATATTTGACATATATCATTAATATATGTGTTTGAGATATTTAAAGTAAATATAATACATATATTTCAGATATTTGTATTTAATTAATTATTTAATTGTTAAATAATTAAAATAATTAAAATATAAATATCTTACCAAATGATAATGATGGGAAATGATTCACAAGTGTCTATTGTTGACTTTTTTATTAAAGGAAATGGTTATCAAAATGGTTTTGATGACTTAGATATTTGTTTTAATTAGTTAAAAATTGAAAATATCTATTCCTTTACATTTAGTGAATTTCGGCCAAACCCTAGCTATTTAAAGTGTAAAATTTTTTCATTTGCCAACCTTTGTCTAAGCTTTCAAAATAAAAACAAAAAATACTTTGAGAAGAAAAGTGAAGGAATAAGATTCAAATCAAGAAAATGCATGGATTTAGTAAGTATTTCCAACCTTTCATTATAGGGTAATTTGTTCCTTTCATCCATGGCTACAACATGTGTAGTTCTTAGGTTTTTCTACTCATTCTTGTTTATGTTTTTAATGGTTGGAAGTTTTGATCATGGGTGTTTGCATGTATGATACTTAAAGAAAGCGTATAAGGTGTTATTAAGCATTCTTTTGATCATTTGATGATCTAGTTTCCATTCTAGAGTTGTTGGGCCACTCATTGATGGTCTAGAATTATTTTAGAGTTATTTCAAAGTGGTGAGACTTGTTTGGTGTGGTAGAGACTTGATTGAAACATTAGATTTGTTTAATTTGGTGTAATTTGATCATATTGATGTTCTTGCAAAATTAAGGTTTATACCCTTTCCAAATTTGGGGCTTTTCATATATGTGTTGTGTAATTCTGTATATATGATGTATATCAAGTTTGGTGATGATTGGATTTCATCTTGACTTGTTTTGAACAAGATTGGACTAAAATGCACAAGTTGGAAAATGGAGGGGCTCACGGCAATTTTAAAGAAATTGTGGGTTTGAGTTGCAATTTATAATTTAATTTGTATGACATGTTAAATTCACTTTGGTAATGATTTGGAATCATTCAAAATTGTATTTGACAATTTAAGGACCAAAATGATCAAAATGTAAAGTTTTGGGGCAATTCTATAATTAATGAAAAATCTGGAAAAAAGTTTTCAGAATTCTATTTTCATGTATATTTGATGTACAAATCATTTTGGTTGTGATTGGAAATCACCTAAGTTTGTTTTGAACAACTTAGGACTAAAATGATTAAAATGGAAAGTTTTTGGCATTTACGGCAATTAAGAAGAAATATGATTTCTTGGGTAAAAATTTCAGATTTTAGGTATTGAGTAATTAAAATAAATAAGTTTATTTTAATTGTTCAAGAAAAAGTTTTGAAATCGGAAAATTTTGATTTTTCGCGTTCCGCTGCGTTACCCGTACTACCCCAGAAAACCCCAACAAAATGGTATCAGAGCGAGTCTGATTCTAGGTCCTTGATATGATTAGCCCTTTAAATATAATGTTTGATTTTGTCTTTGCTTGATACATGCATGTTTTAATTTAATTTGATTAAATTGAGGGTGTATGACACCTTGCGGAAAATCCTTAATTAATAAAGTTTTAAAGTAACTAGTATATAGATACTTGTTTCTTGGTTCGCCTTGTCAATACGGTTTATGGATATCTGTCCTACGACTACATCCGAGAACGTGCCAAAGCAGTGAGGGTGTAGCCGATAGAAATTTATTTATGTCGGATGTATATCTGATACTATATAAATTCAAGCGAAAGTGGAATCCTAAACGTTCCAAAGCTGTCAGGGTTACGCAAGTAGCTTGAGTTTATCATTGACGAGTTTAACCTTGGTACGCCTCATTGTGAACGTGTCAAAGCTGTCACAACAAGAAATGGTCAGAACCAAACCAGAGTCACAGTGAGTGTGATTGACAATGAGTTGTCTACCTGTGAATTTATGTTGGCGAGAACGTGTCAAACCTGTGAGTCAAAATATATTTATGGGGTCCACTTCCCATTATGGAATTCGATTTAATTATTGAATTCTCATTTTTCATTGGGGATTACTGCTAAATTTAAAATATTCCATAACTTAAGCAGTGTGTAATATTATGAAAATTATCGTTTGTTTGTTTTCTTTATTCTATAGTAGATAGAATTAAGCTTTTAATCCACTGCCTACATATTTTAATATGTTGTTTCTGACTTGACTTATGCTTGCCTATTCTAGAATAAGTTCTAGATACTATTAGACTAGGATATTGTTAGATTAGTCTAAACCATCGGGAACCGTTGTTCTGATTTTCTTGAAAAATCAAGATGGTTAATGATTTAGTTACTAAGTCATCATAGATAATCTAGATAGATATCTGTTTTAGGATATTATTCTGTAGAGAGAATAGTTTCTTATGCAGTAAGAATTGACATGAATCAGTTCATGTCTCGAGATTCTTAACTGGCATTAAGAAAACCTCATTAGGTATTTGTTTATCTGATAATGACGTTTCTTAGCTTTAGTTACCTTTAGAGGTAATGTGTCTGACACAGTTTGCTAATCAATTATTTGCAATTATTATGAATAATTGAAAGTAAATAATAAAGCTATAGAAATGAGATGCGTATAATTATGTATAGAAAATTTTGATTCTCACAGTACGACAATTATAGGTATTGGATATCAGATCTCCCGTCTAATTATTTAAAATATAGTATAATGATTGTTTTGATATTTGATATCAAAACTTGCGACTATTGGATATCTACTTGTTCTTTATAAACATTTGTTATATATATTTTAATACAACTAGTAGTCTCATTAACGTAGAGATAAATATTAAGAAAATATTCGGTAAAGTAAATAATTTAGAACAATACTTTCTGAGATTTCATCACTTAAGCACTAGATGCTTATTTCATATGGTAAATGATGGTCTGATATGAGATCACACCACATATCCTTATCCATTTAATGAATATTGTATTCGGGAATGTGATTAAATCTCATTTAACCAATGATTGTCATTGAAGTATAAGATTTATTTGACTGATACATTAGATGTATGTAGTTTAATAAATAATAATTGTTTAAGGTAGTTTTCTTTACTTCGCAACTTATTTGATGAATTGTCATAACTTAGTTACGTGTTTCTGAAGGAACACATATTGAACGTCTTGAAAGATTCAAGAACTTTCAATCTGTTCTGATGAAACACAGATGGAACATCTTTGACTAGTTCAAAGATATTCGATCTGAAATTTTGAAAACTTTGTCATTAAAATTCATAACATGTCTTTGAATTGTTTAAAGATCTTTGATATGATCAAATGTATGAATTTATGGCAATTAGTTATAAGATTATTTAGTGAATATGATTCTTACTCAATATAATTCTTCCACGGTTCCATCTTGATGGAATTGGACAATGGGAGTAATCGAATCTTATATGATTTGATTCGTTTGATATTGAGTATTACCGAATTAGTTTCAATACTTTTGGGGATATACTCCACTAACACTAATTCATCTTTTTAATTAATGTTCCATTAGTTTCTACATTTACGTATATGATATGTATAGGTAGAAAATTTGAATCTTTAAAAGTTTGAGATTTGAGTCTTTCTTTTGTATAATGGTTATGTAATTGAAGGTACTTGCGCCTCGGAGGTACAAGTAAAAGTTTATCATTTATTCTATTTAATAGAATATTGTATTCTATTTGATAGAATATTTTTTCTACGATCCCGAATAATAAAAATTGTTTTATTACTTGGTGTGTAACATTTGATGTTGACTATTTTAGAAAAGACTTGACTTATTGAAGTCAATTGTGAGAGTGATAAACTATAAATGGAACTACGTAATTAATAAGATGAAACGAACCTTAGAGATATTCCGTATAAGTTCAATAGGATGTTAGAATCATTCACGAGTATTTGATACTTAATGGTTATGTTGTTTTCTTATCGAAGAAAATTATCCTATAACTTATAGTGCGAGCGATATTTGATATCAATTTCGGAAATTATCATTGAACCATAGATTTAAGATTGTTCATAGCTTACTACGATCAAGTTTTGAACTTGATTAAGCTTTCGTTATGAATAGTTCATAAATTGTGCTAATGGTTTGCGCAGCAATAGTAAAGTGAGCTAATTAAATGTTTGACCTTTACAGTATGACAATGAGAAATGTTATACTCAGCAATCTATTGTAAATTCTGAGAAAACTTGTCTCTAGTCGCACTAGTTGAACGATTTAAGATCTGTTGGTTAATGTTGATATTAAATTGTGTATTTTAGCTAAAGAATACAAATTGGCGTTTTTGGATGGCTACTTCGGATAAGAGATCAGTTGTGATTTCTTTGTTTGAAGAGTACATTCTGGAATGGCCCTAGAGTTTGTGTTCTGCTGAGATTGCAGTTTGGTATACTAGCTTATAGAGCCTATTGTAGACTCGGGTGAGCCTTCCGGAAATCTGTGTTCTCTGTATTTGATATCATTCAGATTGTCTGATTTTATCAAAGTATAGAAAATACATATGTGACAAGGGGTTAGTGGGAGCGTACAAATTACTTTCTAGTGTTATTAATCCTAACGATATTATCATTATTAAGGTAATAATGAGATGTTTGTGAGGTAAAACATTTACTTAAGTCTTCTTTACTCCGTGAAAGCAGTGAGGGTAGTCTCTGTTATATTCGATATAAAGTTTTATATAAGATATAAAACTAAGAGACTTATGAGATACTCTTATTATTCATGCATTAGATATAATCTAATAAAAGACACAACAAGGCTATCTGTATGACAGTTAGTATAACTGTTTGACAGTTAGTGTGTGTCTTATATATTATTCATCTTTCGTAAATGATGATTCCTTTTTTAAAGAGATATTGATTAGAATGTCTAATCAATCTTATGTATCATATGATGATGACATAATGAATACTTTATTATATACGATTATATATATTGATTTAATCGTAATTGTTATGAGTTATTTTGATACCGTATAGACCATATGATGGATCTTGAAACATGTTCTTTGTGATCTTTGAGATATTAAGAACGTGTTTCTAATTCATGGAGCATACAGTTTGCAACCATTTGGGTCATATCAGTTTCGAGTATGATTATGATGTTAGACAGTCTACGTTATAAAGAGTCAGAAAAGATGCAGTGAGAGTGTCACAGAGGATTATACTTTGTGAGTGGAATTAAATGCAACTTATGAAGTATTGACTTATGAGGTTGCATAGTGACCTTATAAATTAGAAGTTTTCACATTAGTATTGTGATTGCATTTGTCTACATAGTATTTTGGATTTGATCCACAAATACTTGGACAACTCAGTAGCTATAGCACAATATTGATGTCGCATCTGAGTCATATTAATGTATAACTTAGTTTCTACAAAATATGAATGATGCTGCCTAAGGAAACAATTGGGTTTGTTGGAAAAACTTAATATGTCATAACAGATTTACTTCTTGTTGCATACCTCTTGAGTGCTAGGTGAGCTCTTGAAGGCCATGTGCATACGATACACATTAAGATGTATATATGATACCGTGGATTGGCACTAGAGCAAGTGGGAGAATGTTGGGGTTAGTGCTCAGAGCGCCAATCCGGACCGTATTTAAGTCCGATTAATGAATATGAACATCCCATTTTTCCATAATATTACTTACTTAGTGGTTGCACCTCTTATTTTTATATACATATTTGATCTAATTACGATTAGATTGAAACTAAATCTGATTTAGTGATATGTATATATTAGACAAAGACCCGATAATATATAATGTAGTGCGCAGTTACAAAGTAGTTTGTAATTGACATTGGGAAATGTCACTACTAGAAATATATTATCAAATAAAGTTTCTGGTCAAGATTTACTAACACGGGTCGGTTAGTTAAATCCGTTGAGACCAGTACATGTCGTATATCGAGACTTGGTCCAATGGTTTATCCCAATGAACCATGAGTCTTGGGAGACTCATATAGGCGTGTAGGTGTTTATAGTGGATAAATACTGAACGACTCACTGAATATTCTTAATGAATAGTACACCAACGTCAATAAGAATCTTCTCGGGTTGAGTAGCATAATAGTTCTTCGACTTGAGATACCACTGTGGATGTATGAGACATCCTCCACACTCAGATAACAGTCACGTCACCGATCTATTTAGATCAGACCTCCGTCTGTTCGTTGAGTGTAGACCGATCCTCAGGATATCATGTGTGTGTCAAAATATGATCCGTCAATTCTGTGTACAGAGCATAGGTAGTCCAAATGTAATTAGCAATGTTAAATCTATGGCCATAGTATACTTCGGAAGTGAGTTCCGAATGTTATTTAGAGATTACTAATAAATACGTCGACGAGATTATACCTATAGAAGTTTGACGTTTATATATATATCTCTGGGATAATTCGGATACCTGTGACAGAGAGATTATACGTATGCAATGACCTCGACCTGTATGATTTAGCCAGTTAATCTGTGGTCGTCATAATTTACGGGTGGGTAGATTATGGACACGAAATTGGATTTCGTGACGGATATGCATGAATCTATAGAGTCTCACTAATGAAATATACTCGTAGAGCACTAGGGCGACTATTATAAATAATAGTGATTATTTATAAATCGTTTAACTGTTTAACGAAAGATACATGCATTAGGGGCTGAACCGTCATTTCCTAATTAGTGTGTATTTGTGTTTAATATTTGATATGATTAAATAAACATTAATTAATTGTCAAATTATAATATTTGACATATATAATTAATATATGTATTTGAGATATTTAAAGTAAATATAATACATATATTTCAGATATTTGTATTTAATTAATTAATTGTTAAATAATTAAAGTAATTAAAATATAAAATCTTACCAAATAATAATGATGGGAAATGATCCACAAGTGTATATTGTTGACTTTTGTATTAAAGGAAATGTTATCAAAATAGTTTTTTTGATGACTTAGATATTTGTTTTAATTAGTTAAAAATTGAAAATATCTATTTCTTTTACACTTAGTGAATTTCGGCCAAACCCTAGCTATTTAAAGTGTAAATTTTTTTCATTTGCCAACCTTTGTCTAAGCTTTCAAAAGAAAAACAAAAAACACTTTGAGAAGAAAAGTGAAGGAACAAGATTCAAATCAAGAAAAAGCATGGATTTAATAAGTATTTCTAACCTTTTATTAGAAGGTAATTTGTTCCTTTCATCCATGGCTACAACATGTGTAGTTCTTAGGTTTTTCTACTCATTCTTGTTTATATCTTTAATGGTTGGAAGTTTTGATCATGGGTGTTTGCATGTATGATACTTAAAGAAAGCTTATAAGGTGTTATTAAGCATTATTTTGATCATTTGATGATCTAGTTGCCATTCTAGAGTTGTTGGGCCACTCATTGATGACCTAGAATTGTTCTAGAGTTATTTCAAAATGGTGATACTTGTTTGGTGTGGTAGAGACTTGATTGAAACATTAGATTTGTTTAATTTGGTGTAATTTGATCATATTGATGTTTTTGACATGTTAAAATCACTTTGGTAATGATTTGGAATCATTCAAAATTGTATTTGACAATTTAAGGACCAAAATGATCAAAATGTAAAGTTTTGGGGCAATTATGTAATTAATGAAAAATCTGGAAAAAGTTTTCAGAATTCTGTTTTCATGTATATTTGATGTACAAATCATTTTGGTTGTGATTGAAAATCACCTAAGTTTGTTTTGAACAACTTAGGACTAAAATAATTAAAATGAAAAGTTTTTGTCCTTTACGGCAATTAAGAAGAAATGTGATTTCTGGGGTAAAAATTTCAGATTTTAAGCATTGAGTAATTTAAATATATAAGTTTATTTTAATTGTTCAAGAAAAATTTTGAAATCGAAAAATTTTGATTTCCCGCGTTCCGCTGCATTAACCGTACTACCCCAGAAAACCCCAACAATATATTCTATTACTTGATGGTTATGGAAACCACAAGTAACTTTTAATCCCCACATAATACCGTTGGAGGTATTGATATATCTCGCAGCTCAAATGGGCATTCACATTTTTTAGTCTCAATATTGCTTATTATGGATTGCTCATAAACAAGATACCTTGACAGTTTGTATTTTCCTCATCTTTCACACATAAGATGACATTTTGGCCGCTTGTCGCATTTTAAATTAGCAGAATTTTTAATCACTATCACAATATCATTTTCAAGACCAACTTTTTTCG